>LOJH01061876.1:0-10932 GCA_001685095.1 Ellobius talpinus
CATCTGTAATAAGATCTGGTGCCCTCTCCTTGACTGTAGGCATACAAGCAGACAATACTGCATACATAATAAATAAATAAATCTTTAAAAAAAAGCCATGGATAACAAAACATAATAGACAATAAAAATGTTTTGCATTAATCAAAATACATCTAAATAATTTACATTTAAAAATATTTTATTAGATTAATTGTTATGGATTTATTTATCAAGAATACCCCTTTTTTCCAGCCAGAAGCCCATTATATAGCCTTAGCTGGCCTAGAACTCACTAAACTGACCAAGCTGGCCTTGAACTCAGAGAGATCCTCCTGCCTCTGCCTCCTCCGTGCTGGGATTAAAGGTGCCCCCACACTTTCCATTTGCAGGAATGTTCTTATTATACAAGTGAGAGGTGTAAGGTACGGCTGTGACATATGCAAAATGTTTATCAAAGATCTTTATGTCAAATCCCCATTTCACAATGACGATTACAGGCAGTGCAGCCCACGCCAGCAGTGAATTAAAACCTAGGTACACTCACTCCAAATGTAACAAGAATAGCTGTTATTAAATCTTAAAAATAATATTAATACTTACAATTTAAGATTTATTTTAACTTACATGTTATGACATTAAAATATAAAAGATATTGCCCTTCACCTGTTCTCTCCTTCAGAAAACAGGCTTTTCAAGGCTCTTGTCCTGTTCAATTAAAAGGCAATAATAATAAGAACCAAGCATTGGTCCCTGCTTCTCCTGCTTAAAGCCCAGGACTGATCAGATTAGGCCTTGTGTCTTTAAAACCAAAATCCTTCTATTTCATTTATATTGAAAGTCATTTCTTTAAAGATCTAGGTTTGGGGTTGATTGTGTGCATTATGGTTAACAAACTTAAAGCTGACAAAAGTTACAGAGCCTTTGGCTTTTGTTGCAGGGTGACGGTGAGGGGTGTTTAAGACACAGTTTCTCTCTGTAACAGCTCTGGCTGTGGAACAGGCCTGCTTCTGCCTCCCAAGGGCTGGGATTAAAGGCGCGTGCCACCACCACCTGGTGTCTTTGGCATCTTTAAAGTCATCTTTATACACAACTATGTGTATGTATGTTGTCTACATGTGCTGTTTTATATTGTTCATGTGGTCCGTAAATTAAAAGTGCTATTGGCCCAAAATCCCTTTTAGCCTGTAGTGTTAACTAAAATGGTAAAACAAAACGCAAAGAGGGTTTGTAACTAAACGGTCTGAATCAAGATGGGATTCAGTTGCCCCTTGTCTCTGTGCTGAAGTCTCTAGTGTTTGGGTGAATAACCCAGCTTTCAGAATGTGGGCCTCCTGCTCCAGGGCACGGCTCTCTCAGGGGCATGGTCCTCTAGATTCTGCTGCTCCTACAAGTCCAAAATTGGAACAATGAATTATGTCTGTGCTTTCAGCTTTCCCTAAGTAATGAATATGTTTACCTGCAGAAGTTCCCAGGTAGCCTGCAGGAAAGGAGGAGACTCTAAATGAAAGCAAAAAATCAGTATTTTATCCTGATTTAGAGTTTCATGAGCCCAAATAAGAAATGAATGTATTTTAAACAGATGCAGTTTCTAAATACCTAGATAAATTGGTTCATTTAAATTTGTTGGTTAAAATAAATATTATCTCCATGACTACTATAAATGTTTTGCCTCTGTTTCAGATATTGCTTTCTGTGTTTCATTAAAGTACAAAGGAGTTTTATTAAAAATGTTTTCTAAACCAGGCGGTGGTGGTGCACGTCTTTAATCCCAGCATCCAGGAAGCAGAGGCAGCAGCAGGCAGATCTCTGAGTTCGAGGCCAGCCTAGTCTGTAGAGTGAGTTGCAGGATAGCCCAATGCTACACAGAGAAATCCTTGTCTCAAAAACAAAAACAAAAAGTGTTTTCTAAATTTTGTAAAAACAAACAAACAAACAAACAAAAAGTAAAAAGGAGATATACGGGGGGAGAGAGATAGGGAAGTGGGTCACCTAAAACCAAGGATCTATGACAAACCCTTTGGAAATCCACTCATTGGTAAGCTTATTTAAAAATATAATATTTTAAAAAGAAGTTTGGACATAGGTACCCTATACAGGCAGACAATGCTCCCTGCAAAAGACATGGTTATTTAGTAAAAATCTTGGTGCCGAGTATGGGCTGTCTCCTTATGTATTGTTGGTCAGAAAGGTCCCATAAAACCCCCAAATGCCCGATTATCACCATTGCTCTTGGTTGTCCACCAGAACTAGATGGTAGGGATAGAATACACCTTGGTTTCCGGACAGAGAAATCAAGCTGAGGGTCACCTAAAAGTTCCTCCCTGATAGCCAGTGTAGTGGTTTGAATGAGAATGGTCCCCATAGGCTCATATGTTTGAATACTTGGTTCCCAGTTGGTGGAACTGTTTGGGAAGGATTAGGAGGTGTGGCTTTCTTGAAGGAGGTGTGTCACAAGGTGGGGGCAGGCTTGGAGGCCTCAAAAGCCCACACCATTCCCAGTTAATTCTCTCTGCCTTGTGGTTGTGTCTCAAAAGGTGAACTCTCAGCTACTGCTCTAGCACCATGCCTACCTGTCTGCTGCCATGTTAGTGGACTCTAACCCTCCAAAACTGTAAGCCCCCAATAAACTTGTTCTTCTCTATGTTGCTTGGTCATGGTGTCTTTCTACAGCAATAGAAAAGTAACTAAGTTAGCTAGGTTTCACAGTGACACAATGTGCTATGCCACTGTGAGTAAAAGCCATAAATTGTATTACTAAGTCATCAACCTTGCATGCTATAATACTGACTTGCCAGGCAAGATGTGCGCACTGCCTAACAGAGGCATGAAAGCTACATGGGTAACCAACCAATTTTGGATTGGATTTGGGGTCTACTCCACTGGAGGGAATGCATGCCTGGTTCTATGAAACCAATCAAAAGCCCATAAGAAGAGAAGGCATGGTACCTAGAAAGGAACCTACTACTATTATCTTGCTGCGTGGACATTTTACAAGACCAGATTCTAAATATTTCAACTCACTCACAAGATGAGTGCTGCCCTCAACTCTGGCCAGAGACGTGGCAGCAGCCAGGAGTTAATGCAGAGACTCACACCTGGTAAGGGCACTGAAAACAAGGTGACTACTGAGTACTCAACTCTGTGGGGCATCTATATCAAACACCACCACCCCCAACCCCAGGCTCAGGGAGAATCTCCTCTTGGAAGAGGAAGAGAGAAAGAACGTAAGAGCAGAATGGGGAGAGGGGCTGTGAGATTCTGTCTTCAGGACAGAACAGGACCGGTGTCCACATAAACTCTCTGCAGCTATGGTTACATGCAAGAACAAGTCAACAATATCAGTCAGTATTCCAACAGGCAATGCTGTGGCTCAGTGGGCCACAAAAAAAGAAGAATGGAGGGGAGATATGAAGTGGGTTGGGGTACATTTTGGGGTTGCATCAGGGGAGTAGGAAAGGGCAGTTGATGAAAGATATGGCCAAGATACACTGTTTACATGTATGAAATTGTCAAAGAATTAATTTTAAAAAGCCATTCTATAAAAAAAAAAAAAACAAAAAAGAAGGGGCCGGAGAGATGATGGCTCAGTGGTTAAGGCACTGGCTGTTTTTCAGGTTCTGAGTTCAATTCCCAGTACCCACATGACAGCTCACAACTGTCTGTAACTCCAGCTCCAAAGCCCTCATATGAAGGGCAAAACACCAATGCATATGAAATAAAAGTAAATCGTTTTTAAAAAGAAGAAGAAGAAAACTATAGCTGCCTCCTTAAAGCTTGGGTATGTAAAGGTATTTGCCGCCAAGCCAAGTGGTCAGAGTTTGATCCCAGAACCTACACATTGGAAGGAGAGAACCAACCCCTGCAAATAGCCTTCTGGCTTTCACTTCCACACGGCGGCATGCATGCGCCCACACACATATACCTATCACATAAATAAGTAAAGATAATAAAGCATCTAAACCCTGAGTACGGACTACTGACATGTCAGCTCGGACATCACAGCTGTCATACAGAGGGAATTCCATTTCTAAGCCCAAAGCTGTAACCTTACTTCCAATCTTGGCTTTCTTTGCGGTTTTTCCTTTGGTACTGCTGGTACTCACTTGTTACAATCTCACACATTCTCTGCTCCAACCTATTCCATCATTGGGTTTCTTCTAAGTAATCTTTTTGGTGTCTTGCTATATTCTTCTTTATTTTATTTGAATTGTGCATATGGATGTGTTTGGCCTGCTTGTGCACCTCTTGCAAGCAGGCCAGAAGATGGAATCCAATCACCAGGAATCAGAGTTACAGATGGCTGTGGCCAACCGTGTGTGTGCTGGGAACTGAGCCCGAGTTCTCCACGAGAGGAGTCAGTGCTCCTACCAGCTAAGCCATTTCTCTAGCCCCTCTTTCTATATGCTTTTCCCCCTTCTATTGGAAATAGATTCTTTTCTCATTCAATATATGCTGATTACAGTTTCCCCTCCCACTACCCTTCCCAGTTCCTCACCATCTCCCCTCCCCTCATGGTCCACTCCCTTTCTGTCTCTCATTAGAAAAGAACAGGCTTCTAAGAGATAGCAACAAAACATAACAAAATAAAATATAATAAGATAAAACAAAAGCCTTCACATCAAAGTTGGACAAGGCAAACCAACAGAAGGAAAAGAACCTAAGAAAAGGCACGAGAATCAGAACCTACTGGTTCACCCACTCAGGAGGCCCAGTCATACAACTAAACTAAAAGCCATGCTATGTGAGGACCTGGTGCAGACCCATGCAGCCCCTGTGTTTGCTGCTTCAGTCTCTGTGAGTTCACGGGAGCTCTGTTCTCCTGATGTCCTCCATCCCCTTTGACTGTTAGACTCTTTCTGTCTCCTTTCCTCTGGGCACTCTACAGGCTACCAAAAAGAAACATATATAGCAACCTAGCTGCAAAACCATAGATCTACAATGCTATCCTGCCTACAAAATATGCCAGGGCGATGGTGGCATAAAATTTGTGGGAGTAACCAACCAATGTCTGATTTGACTTTAAAGCCCACTCCAAGAGATGGAACCCAGACCAACACTGCTTAGATGAAAAGAACCAGAGACTAGATAGCCCAGAAACCTAGGGTAAAACCAAATAGTGTTGGTCTTAAAAAAAAAGAAAAAAAATGAAAGAAAAAGAAAAAAAAGAAAGAAAATTAGTGATAAAATGATTCCTAAAGATAATTCTGTTGTACCCAAAGATCAGTGCCGCATTCAGCCATCATCAGAGACGCTTTCTCCTGCAGCAGATGCGAACAGATGCAGAGACCCCCCAGACATTACACAGAGAGAGACCTTGGAACACTTCTAAATGGGAATGTCTCCTTCCAATCCCTCCCCTCAGAGCTCAGGGAATCTTGTTATATTTTTAATGTGAAACTACCAGGGCTACATAGTGGGACCCTAGCTCCTAATAAAAATGCAGAAAATAGAACCCACTTTTCAGAACCACTTTGAAAATACATAAATGGCATCCATTAAACATGGGCTGGTTTTGAAACCGAGCCATTTACCCAAAGCCTGGAAACGGCTTTGGCACAGTGTGGGGCAGAGATTGTACCAGAAAGGACTTCCTCTCAAAGAGCTGGTCACCAGGAAGTCCTACACCCAAGCCACCTGGATAAAAAGGCCAACCTGCGATGAAGATATTGCATGTGGCAAAGGTTGGGCCACTACAGACCAAAGGCAGGAAGTTGATGAAACTGCAGGTCCCGGGAGAGGGACTGGACCTCTGCTCCCAGCAGGAGCTGTGCAGGCATCATGGCTGCTAACTAGGGCCTTGGGAAGTTGACTTCTTAGGGAGAGCAGGGAAAGGCTGGCAAGCCAGGCCCACAGGAAGCTGGCTCAACAGAACAGGAGTGATATGGGCCCCGACCAGGAAGAATGTAGACAATGGAAGGCCAGGGTGCAGCCTCCCAGTGTGGGAGACCCTGGGCTCTCATGCAGAGGCAAACGTGAGAGAGAATGTGTTCATTCATTGATTCCACTACGGATTGAGCTCATACCAAGCCATCTTTGTGGATCTGACCATAAAGCAGATGTGAAAAATTTACACATTAAGGATTTGAACATAATTGAAAGTAAAACAGTAAAGGAATGCACCAGGGCAGACAGAGGGTGTACAGCTGAGGGACTGAGGGTCAAGTCAAGACCTAACAGAAGAGCAGGAAGAGAGCAGGTAAATGGGCAGGAAGGACATTTTCATTTTCTTAAACTTGACCTCACACATTAGCCACCCCCTGACTGCTTCCCTGGGACTATTTCACCCTGCGCCTCAGTCACTCTGGGTCTGCCCCAGGGTCTTCCCTGTCCTCAGGACTACCCTTTCTCATCATGGTCAGAGCCTGTGTTATTCACGCTCCAAGCCTCAAGGCCCACCTGCCTTTGACAGAGCCACTGGCCAGCGATAGCTGCCCTTGCTCACTAGGGTCTACACTTGCCACCAATGCACCTTACATAAAATGCAATGCCAAGCATGTCACTACTGCTAAAGCCATTCCAGAGACAGGAGCAGTCCTGTTCTGCAGCCAGCATCATCTCTTTCTGGCCCTGTCCCTTACAACAGCAGCCAGCTTCAATGTGGCGTGTTACCCACCTCTGTCCATTAAGTTTATATTCTTACAGTTTTGTTTTGTTTTTTTTTTTTCAGCCAAGCTCAAACGGCACTTCCTCCTGGAAGCCTGGCAGCTACCTGACTCCAACCTTGACCCCTCTATCTCCATGTCAGGGCCCTACTTCCTGCTTTCCTGACCCTACCCTAATCCTCAGGACAAACCTTCCAGCAGAGACTTTATCCCCTCTGCTTTATTGTGGCGGTAAGGCAGGGGTTGGGGAATCAAAGCCATGGATCACATCTAGCCCCCATCCAATGTCTGTAAATCAAAATATGCCAGAAAAAAATGCTTGTTTATTAACAGTCTTGTTATTGCTGTTTTTACCCAAACAATAGAGTTGGTGTCCTAGTACCCTTTGTCAACTTGACACAATCTAGAGTCATCTTGGAGCAGAGCTTTGATTGAGGGGTTGTTTAGCTCAGATTGGCCTGTGGGTGTGTCTGTGGGGGAGGATTGTCTTGATTATTGATTGATATGGGGGGAGCTGTCTGTCCCACTGTGGGTGACACCATCTCTAGGCAGGTGATCCTGGGCTGTATAGAAAGCTAAGTCTGAGCCCGTGAGGGACTGAGTTGTCCTCCAGGATTTCTGTTTGCGTCCCTACTTTGATGTCTCTCAATGATAGATGATGGATGACCAGGAAGGGAAGAAATAACTGCTTTCTTCCCCACTTTTGGTCAGTGTGTCTTCCCACAGCAACAGAAAGGGGGCTAGAAGGGCTGAAGACAGCAGAAGATGCCCAGGCCACAGGAGGGAAACCACCCACTCTGCAGTTCCTGGGGAGNGGGGGGGCGAGAAAACTGGGTCCTGCCACAGAGAGAAACTGGAAAAGATGCCGCCAATGAATACGTGACTGCATGACTGAGCAAGGTAGGCTTTAAGGTCACTGGGTCATGTCATTCGTAGGCAACCCTGAAGCCTGTGGCAGTGGCCTTCCCACGTCACCAAAGCACTGAGACAGGCAAAATCCACAGCTATGGAAATATATTGACTACTCCAGAAGACATCAGCCAAATCCAGGAACATCACCCAGTGACAGATTAGAGGAAACTGAGGCCTGGTGGTTATGAGATCCACCCACTCTCCCTCCCTCCCTCTCCTGCCTCAGGCCCAGGCTCTGGAGTCAGACCTGCACCCTTGGGCACATGACCTGGGGGAGTTTCTTTCCCAGGTACCAGTCTGAACATGGGAAGCAGCCATGACACTCAGTGTGGGGTTGATACTGAGGACACCACACACCCAGCCCAGCTGCCCACAACAGAGCCTGTAGCCCATCTATGTGAGTCCACCTGCCCATGACTCTACATTCCCACATGCTACAGCAGAGACTTGTTATGGCTTCAGCAGTCCCACCCTAAAGTGACCAACTACCTCTGCCCCCTAGATGTCACCCCCTTCATCACTTTCACAGTGGAGAGAAGGGAGGCAGAAGTCCTTCCTCCCTCCCCACTCTGCCCCTCTGACCTGCTTATGAGGCCCCTGAAGGCAATCCTGTCCCTTGTACCCCCCCCCCNCCGTCTGTTTGTTATGTTTTCTGAGACAGGGTTCCTCAGATAAAGGGAATGATTGACTGATTGACAGATGAGAGATGGGGAAACTGACAGGGAAGACTCACCCCAAAGAAATGCAACAGCAGAAAACCATGGCCACCTTAGGCTGGCAGGAGCCGGGAGGCGCTCAGATCAGCACGGAAGCTGGCACTAGAGTCACAGNCCGTCTGTTTGTTATGTTTTCTGAGACAGGGTTCCTCAGATAAAGGGAATGATTGACTGATTGACAGATGAGAGATGGGGAAACTGACAGGGAAGACTCACCCCAAAGAAATGCAACAGCAGAAAACCATGGCCACCTTAGGCTGGCAGGAGCCGGGAGGCGCTCAGATCAGCACGGAAGCTGGCACTAGAGTCACAGAGTTCTGGCTGTCCTGGAACTCGCTTTGTAGACCAGGCTGGCCTTGAACTCACTGAGGTCACCTGCCTCTGCCTCCCGAGTACTAGGATTAAAGGAGTGCACTGCCACCACCACCTGATAAAATTTTATTTTATGTGCATTGCTGTTTTGCCTGCATGTATGTCTGTGGGAGGGTGTTGGATCCCATAGAACTGGAGTTACAGACAGGTGTGAGCTGCCATGTGGGTGTTGGGAATTGAACCAGGGTCCTCTGGAAGAACAGTCTCCCAGTCTGTTTTCGACCCAGCGGGCAGAGCAGTTCTGTGATGAAAACATAAAACACCACAGTGCCATTTTGCTGTTGTTTTGAGACAGGGTCTCAGCTCTCACAATAGTCCCAGGTCGGCAGCCACATGGCAATCCTCTTACCTCAGTCTCTCAAGGGCTGGGATTCCAAGCAAGCATCGCTAATGCCCAGCTAGCTTTTTGTTTGTGTTATGATTATACATAGCCTCATGATATCCTTTGGGGCCATGTGCCAGGACCGGACCTCACCCCTCTCTCTCCTGTGCTGTAGGACATTATTTTAAGATGTGTTACATTTGCATTTATGCTGTGGAACATTTGTTTAATGATGCAAAGATGTGTTGCATTCTTTTCTGTTGCATTTGTTTAACTCTGTGAAGCTGTGTTACTGTGCCTGTCTAAAACACCTGATTGTCTAATAAGGAGCTAATTGGCCAATAGCTAGGCAGGAGAAAGAATAGGCAGGGCAGGCACGCAAAGAGAATAAAGAGGAGGAATAATCTGGGAAGAGAGATCAAGGAAAGAGAACGAGGAGAGGAGGATGCTAGGGCCCCCCCAACCAGCCATGGAGTAAGAGTGGAAGTAAAGGTAACAGAAGGAAGAAAAGGAAAAAGCCCAGAAGCAAAAGGTAGTTGACATAATTTTTTAAAAAGCTGGCTAGAAATAAGCCAAGTTAAGGCCTGGCAATTATAATAATAAATTTCTGTGTGTATTTATTTGGGAGCTGGGTGTTGGGCCCCCAAAAGAGTCAAAGAGTAAAAAACAAACACTGTAGGTGGTCTCCCATCTCTCCTTCCGGTCACACCAGATTCCCTGCATATCCCTGCTGATACCACCTCCGGCCTTAAAGCTGCTGTTCTCAAACACCCTCTCCTGCCAACAGCCACACAGCTCCCATCCTCAGAAGCGAAGGTCAGCACAGATGACATTTAAAGCAGCGCCTCTACCCAACCATGGCACCTCACGCTCCCCTTCCCAGACTTTGTTTCCACCACCTGCTCCCCACTGACACTTTCACAAGTGCAGGGAGTTTGTAGGTGCTCACTAAGTAAGTGATAAGGACTGGGTGGTGGCTTTTCCACCCATGAGGCCCACACTTGCCATCTTGGAATATCTCAGTGTGAGCGGCTCACCAACCAGTTCCACAGCACTTCAGAAAGCTGCCATCCTCTGTCGTTAGATAAGGGACAAGGAGGGTGTCCTCCACTCCCACAGATCTACGAAAGCCAGGGGAGAGGAGGCTAAGGATCCTGCCTGGAGTCTCAAGACATCCACAGGAAAAGGAGGCCCAAACAGGGAAGTGCCTGGGTCAAGGTCCCATGGGTGATTGACAGCGGAGTCTGTCTCTGGACCCTCAGTCCTAACTGCTACCTCCACCCTGCCTCACACAACTGCATCCTCCCGCTTGGGCACATTCTGGGTCGCAGGGCTGCTATGGCCCAGCAATGACCAAAAGGCAGCCAGCTGAAGGCTCCAAGATGATAAATGAACCACGTTCCAGGTGCTCCCAGATCAGAGGAGCTCCTGCCTGGCTGGAATCACATGACTAGAGAAGCATGAAATGGTGCCATTAGGCAGAAGCGTCCGAGGCTGCTCCTGAGGAACCCGGCTGAGGTGCCCTGCCAACGGGGCCTGGAGACCAAGGAAGCAGCCACCTAAGTAAACAGAATAGGGCTGGGTCTTCTAGGCATGGTCCCCATTATGGCTCTGGAGACTGGCTGGCGTGCATGTGGCCTTTGGTATCCCAGCGCCTGACCAGCAGGCTGCACCACTGCCTGGCAATTTGCACTGCAACTTTACCCCAATGTCCTCTGTCCCTTGAACACTGAGTGTCTGTATAAGCAAAGGCCAATAGGCTTGTGTCCTAGAATCCCCCCCGTCCTCCAGCATGGGGGCTCACAGAGACCTCCTTCACGTGCCTCCAAAATGGCAGGTGGGTCTGATGCCCCAACCTAGTTGAAAGCACCTGTGTATGCACACGTGCCTACAACTACCCCCTCTACAGTTAAATACGATTTGTGACTGTGGACTTCTACTGATTATCCACTAGACCTGGCCTCGATTTAAAAAGATAAGGGAGGGCTGGAGAGATGGCTCAGAGGTTAAGAGCATTGCCTGCTCTTCC
>LOJH01061877.1:0-10931 GCA_001685095.1 Ellobius talpinus
AAGCATATTTTACAGGTCACTCCTGCTATCTGGGCCAAGACCAACTTACAAAGGACCCTCCAGACAACACCAACACCTGCACCAGCTCCTGGGACTTCACCATTGGTACTAACACTCCCGGATCAAGGATACCTACCAACTAAAATCTAGTTTGTCTGCTATTGTGTCCCAATTATACACCAGAGCCTCACCTGTACAACCAGAGCACTTCTGACAGTTAATGACTTCCCATGGCTAGCCCCATTTATAGGGCCAATAATAACAATGTTTTTTTCTCCTAGCCACCTGCCTTCTCATTTTCCTCAAAAAGCAGCTGCCTGAGGACTCCAGGATGACAGTAAACTGGATGCTGCTCCAGCCACAACTCTCACTGGGCGTGAACACCAACTCCCAGCTCTCTCCTCTCCCACGCTGCCCCATGCCCACAGGAAGTAGCCAGACTTGAGCCGACACCCCTATATCCATGGACTCTGGGATGTTTAATCAAAAGTGAGACCCCAGCCCCTGACACCCCTATATCCAAGGACTCTGGGGTGTTTGGGTTGGATGCATCACCCCAGCCCCTGGCATTCATCCTTGAGATGCCAATGGAGCAGAAAGCTTCGTCTCAAGCCCCCCTCCCCCTGGGAGTTGCGTTGGTCCAGACTCCACCTCCAGAAAAGCCCACCAAGTGCTGACCCCTCCCCAGGGAGGGTCAGGATCACTCCCATGGGCTATTTAGGCTGCCGCCAAGAAAACAAAAGAATTCCTGGGTTTTGCGTGGGTTCCCCTCTTTCTTGTCCCCTCACCATGCCCAGGAGCGCTGCATTTATTAAACATGGACATCTTTTATTTGGCCTAATTTGGTCTAATTGGAATTATTTGCATCAACAGAGAGGCTCGTCTTAAGATTATTCCTAACAAAAAGCATATCACCCTATTCTGAGCACTGCTATGTTTCTAGAAACCTCTTAAAGCCCAGTGGAAATGATTCAAAAACTCTCAAACTCTTCCAGCCATCCCTAGTGTCATCACCAGTGCTGCAGATGCCACAGCAAAAGCCCTTACTAAGGAGTGCAGTCCAGGCTGCAGAGAGAGGACAAGGCGTGGGAGCGAATGCATGGTCTGCTTTGTCTCACTTAAGACAGGGGCCCATCCTTGTACAGGCTCAGACCTGGAGAGATGGAGATCAATCCTCTCATCCCTTCCTCTGTCAGCTCCCAAAGTTCAAGGCCAAAATGTCACCGGAGTCCCATGGCAGCTACACATAGCTCTGTTGTGTTTCACACCTGCTTCCTGTCTTTCTCACAGGAGATTCCAGGATTCAGGCACATGGCTTCTCTGAGCCTGTATAAATCCTTGCAGGTTCTCTGAGTAACCACCAAAAAAAAAAAGATGCCTCAAAGCTGTATGAGAGAAGAGCATTTGACCTTCCTTATCGGACTCTCCATGTCTTTCTCTAGCACCTGCTCCCACCTGGATGTCATTTCTATGAATCTTTGCTCTCTCACTATGGTCAGCACCCCTGAAGCTCAGAGCTGATGACTGGTCTGTTCCAGTCTGCCCTCCTTCATGGCACCACCCCCTTGACCCTCTCTGGACCTGCTCTAGCTGGTTGTCTAGCTGTAGGGAGGATCACAAACAAGCAGAAGACTTGCTAAAATGCAGGCTGCTGGGCAGCACAGAGCTCTGATTCAGTGGGAGGAGAGGTGGGTGATTAGCAAGTCTGATCACTCCCCAGGTGATGTTCATGTCACTCTGATGTGAGCTGTTCAAGCTAGACTATTGACAATTAGGTCATGGCACATGCTTGTTAGGAGGACAGTTCTGCACATTAGGGGATGTTTCAGAGTTTCCCCAGCCTTTTAAGAGGAGAGAAGATAGTCTAAGTAGAGACACAGGGCCTCGCTGATCCTCCTGACAAGCGAAGCAATGGATGCCAAGAAACTGCACTGTCTCGGGGAATCTCATGCTAGGAAAAGGGTAAGGCTGAAGCCTGGGCCAGCCAGGAGGAACTTGTCTCCAAGAAGCAGTTTCACAGTTCTGACAGCTTATCAGACCACCTTGCAGGACAGACAGAGATTCAGACAGTGGTGGGTCAGTGATGGGCAGGGACATACCTTGACTACTTAGCTATGCCCAATTCCATTTAAATGTAAGCCTCTCATCAGCACTGGGTGACTGGGCCTTTTTGCTGACTCCACCTCCCAATGTAACCACAAATCCATCTCCTCCCCCTATTTACTGTTACATGGCTCTTTAGTTGGTACACTGAGGATGAATGCATGAACCTATCTTGTTTAGACTGCCATAGACCAGACTTGTACCCTTAAACTTTCGGTAACCGACTCTACCAGCTAGATGCCAGTAATAACCTTCCATGATGTGTGATGACTAGAAAAATCTCCAGACATTGCCAAATGTCTTCTACGGGGGGTGGGTGGGTGGCAAAAATCACCCTGGTTGAGAACCATTGCTGTAGATCTTGGTGGTGGTTGTAGGGCTTGGGGGGGACCTAGAGGCTTGGCCGCTCTACTAACTACATTCTAAAGTACACACCCCTGAAGCCTAATTGAGTTAGTTGGAACATGCAGCCCATGCACTGACGTGTTGTATCCATTACATTTCTGTTGCAGTGGACAGAGCTGAGTGGCTGGGACAGAGACCTTCTGGTTTATGAGGTCTGAAGTGATTACTACATGGTGCTTAATAGGAAAGCTCAGGGTCCTCTCTAGTTTTCGAAGGGATCGAGTGAGATGGGCTAGGGTGGGAAAACACAGACCCACTGAAAGGAAAGGATAAATCTTCTTCTCTTACGCTCTCAGTGGCTTCCTGCATGTGCCAGCTGGGTGCTATGGCCCAGCAGATTTGGTGCCAGGCTGGAATTTTCCACTGCTGGCCCAGCTCCCTTTGACCAGCCCTCAGCTCTACTTATCTCTAGGGTAAACAAATGCCGTGCACAGAGCCCAGGGAGGAACCGGGCTCAGGAGTGTGGCAGAGGGTACAGAGAGTCAGAGTCTGATCTGCCAGTGGGGAGAAAGGAAGGGATGGCGAACTGACTGAAAGGAGGAAAGATGGTTCATTCATTTGGCATTTACAGAGCACCAACTGGGTTCTAGTCACTATATGAAGAACAAAGGCAGTGAGATGCTATCCTTGTCCTTTCAGATTTAATAGGGTTTGGGGAGAAAATCAGGGAGGGGATCAGTACCCTGGGGAAGCACGGAGGGATGAGAACATGCAGGACTGACCTACCCTTGGTTTTGTTAGAGGTCAGAGGGGCTTTGAGATAGGACACTGATGCCCATGTGTGAGCTTCAAGTCTATCCTCTTCCCCTTGCCCTTGTTGAACAGCCTGGAAGCTCCCTAGATACATAACTGTCGGTTCTCCATCATTCACGTCTGTGCCTTGATTTTCATGTTCCCTTGTATTTGAGACCTTAGTCCCCAAGGAAGGGCCTCAGTCACTCCCATTTCTTTTCTGCAAACCATGCGACATGCTGGGCTGTTTGTGGTGACCACATAGCCCAGTAGAGCAGCTGCTGCTGGGATATGGCTCATGCCAGGCCCTCAGCATGGTCAGCATCCCTCTGTCTTCCAAGGGAACTAAATAGAAACCCCGCCAGTCTACCTTGGCCTTCTCATGTGCTCTCTCATTGTGTTGGGGAGGGGCCATAGGTTACAGTGCATTGTGGGTGATGGTTACGCAGGCAACTTCAGCACCAGGTCCCATATTTCATAAGGCGAACATGGATGAATATCTGAAGGGCCTTGGGGTGAGGGCGGTGCTGTTATCAAGCTTTTATTATTCATGCCTGACTAGTGCTTAATAGTTTGCAAAGCAGCCTGAAGCTACCTCATGAATCACACCACACGAGCTCTATGAGGCCAACAGAGTGAGCACCATTTATCAGTCAGGTGTGTTTGGATGCTGAGAAAATGACTTTTGCTCTGTGGGGGTAAGAAAATGAGAATCAATCAAAAGAATTTGTGAGGAAAGATAGAGGGAGGCTCACAGATTAGTCAGGGTTCTAAGAACAGCTCTTGGGTCCCAAACAAGGGACACAACTTTTCAGGGCCTCTTGACAGGGTAGGTTGGTCCTGGGTCTCTCTGCTCAAGGCTCCATCCTGGGGGGACAGTACTGGATGAACTTGGTTTAGGGCAGGTGCACATGTCCAATGGACAGAGCCATGGAGATGTTCTTGGATACCATGTCTGCTCTTATAGCTACCAGCTCCATTTTCTCCACAGGCAAATATACATGTCCTCCAGGGCCAAGCTCAGGTCAGGAACCTACACCCCCCTGGCACACTAGGAACACAGTCTTTTCCTCTTTGTCCTCTTTCTTTGAGTCTTCAGTGAAGTTGTATCCCCTTTTCACCTTTGGCTTCTAGTTCTCTACTCCTCTCTATATGAGCATCAGTGGAGTTCAACCCCTCTGTTAATTCCCTGTCTTTTGATGAACAGTGCACCTTGGGCTTATCCCCCAGGACTGTCTGTCCAGTCAGTGGCAGAGTGACGGTTCTATGTTGCAAATCCCATCATGCCCTTGTCCAAACACGGGCAGAGACCTCTGGGCTGCCTGTGACATGGTTCTCAACTTCCTGTGACCTTAAACTACTGTAAAACTCTTTTAAAAGGTCGCAGTCAAACTTTTCTAATGCATTTATTTATATAAAGGAAGCAAAACTTACATGAATCAATACTTACCTATGTTTCTGGTCTAAATCACATTTGGGAACTGCCTGTCAGAATCCACTAAATTGATTTCACTATCTGCTAGTGAGTCATATGTTTAGAAACTATTGACTCAAGGAATCCAGTTGAATTCCTTTGGAATGATGGAAAAGATCTTGTCCACATCCGGTGTTCACCTGTTTCTAGTGTTTTGGTTCCTTGCCCATCAATCTGTTTCTGTGGTTCCTCTGTATACGGCCCATACTAGGTGAGTTCACTCACCTCATTCGCTCTCCCTCTGCCTCACTTCCCTCAAGTCTTAGCTCACCTTTTTGGCATAGGTTACAGCATCTTGATGTTTGTCCTCAGCTTACTTTGTGTGTGGTGTTGGGGTCTGCTTAGGTGTCTCTAGTGTGGAGACGTGAATTTATAGATATTCCCAGCCCTATAAAACCAGTCTTTTGAAGTGGTGTGGTTTTACTCCCTGGCCCCAATTGACTCTCATGCACACAAACATTAGCAATGGTCATAGAAGAGGACAGGCCCTGCCATGCTACCTCATGGAAACACTGAAAGTGTCTGCCTCAAGGAAGGGGCTTCTGCAAGGGTAGTTTTTTTTAATAAAGGAGGAGATAATTGATAGTGATGTTCTGGGTAGCTTAGAATGCCAAGTGTCCATGAAGGGCCAAGGTTAGATCTTAGATTCTAGTTTTTGACCAGGAGGAAGCAGCTGCTTCTTAATGGACTTCCACAAAGCACAGACACATTCACTTTTTCATATGGTAATTTTAGTGGCAAAGGTGATGTTTATCTGTCTAGGGCTACCTGGCCTGAAGTGACCATGAGGGGGGAGGTCATTCTCATTGGCCTCTAAGACCATTTTTTCCTCTAATAATATTTGTATAAAAAGAACAGAATTCATTATGATGTTTGCTCACATGTACACAATATCCTCTGATCTTATAATCCCCCCATTACCTTCCCTAGTCCCATCCACAACTCGTTGGACTCCCCCTGTGAAAATTAGAGCCTGTTGTAGTCTCACGTTTCTCTTTTTAAAAATATAGATTCCATATATGAGAGAAAAATGAGTAATATGTGTCTTTCTGGGTTATTTTAATTAATGTGATGATATCCAGTTATATACATTTTTCTGCAAATTACATGATTTTGTTCTACAGAGCTAAGCAAAGCTTACATGTGTGTGTGTGTGTACGTATATATTACATTTTCCTTATTCCTTCACCTGTTGATGAACACAGAGGCTAATTCCATCACTTAGCTATTGTAAGTAATGTCACAAAAAGCATGGATATACAAGTTTCTCTGTAAAATGCTGACTTTGTTTTTTATTGGTATGCTTGGGTGTTCTGTCATACACCTTAAAACATTTTTGAAATTACATTTTAATTATTTATTTATTTGTGTGTGTGTGTGTGTGTGTGTGTATGCGCACATGCAGCATGGTTCATGGGTGGAGCCCAGAGGACAGCTTGAGGGAATCAGCTGTCAGTGCTCTCCTTCCACCTAGTGGGTCCTAGGGCTTGAACTCAGATTGTAAGACTTGGTGACAAAGGCCTTTCCTGCTGAAACTTTTTACTAGCCCCGCCCTCCATCTTAATGGGAAACACTGCCCATTATCCATAAATGCCCGAAGGTCCAAAGGACCAGGCACTGCTTTTCCCTTTTCCTGGCATGGAGAAGCCAGGCTTGTGGTCCAGTGTCAGTCACGCTGGTTCACACACTGGGGAGTTTGAATCAGGAGCTGGTGATGGGAAGCAGAAGAGAGGAGGACTCAGTGACATATGCAGACCACTGAGCAGAATAACAGGGGACTGACCTCTGGGTTTACTGACAAGATCATTGGTGCAATTTAGCTTAGCTTCCTGGTGTGCTTTCTGTGTTAGGAAACTGACTCCCAGTGTTTGTGGTCATTAGGGGACCCATTCTGCATTAATGACTTTCTCCCTAAATCTACCAACGTTGACTGGTTTGCCACTTGCAGGGACAACCCTCACAAACACACTTTGCAGAGTAAATATTTGCTGCCAGGAGGATCAGTGACTCTATGACCCAAATCTTCTCTTCTGGCTTTCAGTTAATTACTTTTAATTCCACCCTGGCCTACATCGCAAGCACCTAGCAACAAGACCTTGATCTTGGCCATCTTTTCCACCAGGGAGACCTAATATTGACAGAGACACAGCTGGTGTTCACTCCCTAAGGAGATAGAGTCAATCCCCCGCTGACTCCCTGGGGCGGCAAGGGTAGGTGGGTGGGGGTGGGAAGGGATGCTCCTACTGGAGCAGGGAAGGTAGATTCAGGGTGCAAGGCATCACAAAGAAATTCTCTGGTGTAGGCTTGCTAAGGAAGCGAATGAGCTTGCTTCCAGAGAGCAGGGATTCTTGCAGAGAAGACACAGTTGTCCTCATTGTCAATCATCTTCCCATTTCTACAAGTCCTGAGCCAACCAGCTAGGACCAGTGAATAAGACTTCAGACATCAAGGAGAGACAGCCAAGGTAGCCAGCAGTTCTCGTTTGGATACTGGCTCGGATGCAGATGGTGTGATGCCAACAATGTATCAGTAACTCCCTGGGAGTGGCTGGTGGGAAGCACCGTAAGAGACATGGAGGAGGTCCAGAAAGGTACTGTCCTACACCAGGTAGAAGGATGACAAGGAACCACGGCTAATGCACCAGGAACCAATCTCTGCCAACTCTAGACTAGACAACAAGAGGATGGAGCGTAAACTTAGAGGCGAGGGAGAGGGACAGCATGCTTTCCAAATATTTCTAAGACCTTAGAACCATTTCCAAACTCTCACATTGGCTTCTGGAACCTGGCCACTTCCTCCGTTTAGAGGTGGGGTTTGTGTGTTTGCTTTTTGAGACTGCTTCAATGGGTTACTTTTGGCAGGAGAGATGCCAGCTGACTTTGAACACTGCTATCATGTTGTAAGGAAGTGCAGGCTGCACAAAAGTGACCTGCAGATTCATCAACTTGGGCTTAAGCCGGAAGGCAGCATCATGCCCTAATAGCATGAGAGAGTGCAAATGATGTTTCCAGCCCACATCTTCCAAGCTGCATGTAACAGAGACAAGGTGCCTCTGTTGAGTCCTACTCAACCCTCAAATCTGTTCATCAAATGATTTCTGTTATTTGTATAAGCCAGTAAAGCTTTGTTATTAAAAAAAAAGAAACCCCTCTAAATGGAAAACCCTGTGCCCACCCAGCTTGTGTGCCATGGCCTACCCAGGCCTGGACTTTGTTCACGAAGCCTGACACAAGCTCAAAGCTTCACCAGCAGAACATGGCTTTTTTTGGACTTCACATCATTACAGAGCATCTAACTCTGTTTTCCACAAGGACACCTGCCTCCCTGTTTACACTGACTTAAGTTCCTAGAATGTTCTCTTGGTAAGGCCTAAAACCTCTCCATTTAAATTCCCATTCATTTTTCCCGATTCTATTGTCTGTAGCATTAACCTAGTTCCTTGCTTTTGTTTTGATGGCTATAGAAGTCACATAGGATCTCCTGGGACTGTCCCCTTGTATGGCTAAAATATCACCATTATTTTGGTCTTTCGTCTTAGAGGAAAGCTCGTAGAGTGTTCTGTGTTCCTCGCTACCTCATCCTTGATCTGTGGCTGAGGCAGGCTCTAACCTAAGCATCTCTGCCCAGGTAGAATCTAGCTTGTATCTGAAGTGCTCGGCGGCTTCATGGGGGTGTTGATCAGAGGTCTAGAAAGGGCAGTTTAATCAGGCCTTGAGAGGTGACTTCTAGAAGGGAACAGTCTCTGCGACTGGAACATGTGGCAAGGACCTCTTATTGCCCAAAGGACAGAGCCTCGCCCCTTGTGTCTGGGAGTACAGACCAACCAGGCACCCTGGCTGCCCTCAGCTACCCACCATGCCTCTCTCCACTATCTGGGAATGCAGAGTAGCAACCATCGGCCGCATCTAGCTTCCAAACATTTCTCTCCGCTCCTGGGGAGACCTTGTACTCAAAAACAGTCATCCTCCAGTCTCATCCTATGCCACAGCAGCAGCTCTCTGCCGGGCTGTACATCTTCCTGTTCTGGACAACGCATGCAAACAGAATCTTCGAGTAGGTTCCTCTTGTGTCTGGCTTCTTTACTCAGCAAGATGGCTTTGAGTTTCCTCCACATTACAGCATCTCTTTTCTAGCTCTGTCCCATCAAATATACTGACCCTGGTGAGTAGTGGTCCCTGGTTTCTGCCCTTTTGCCCTGGGAGAATTTAGATTTGTGTCTGGCCCTGGATGTGAGGGCCCAGCATCTGCGAGTCATTATCCAAGGGCCAGACCATCCTCTTCTGGTCAGGAAGGTGGGCACCTTTGCTGATCTCTGGTCCTTTCTTTCTTGATATGTGAGAAGGGATTGCTGGCCTCTGGTTACTCAGACCGGAGCTTGGATAGTGTCCTAATAAAAGGCTGGTGTAGAGTGACACCCACCATGGCATCTTCCACACAACATTTGGAGCAAGGCAGTGAGGGTCACTTAGCTCATTCCCTCCTGGACCCTTTGTCTTTCACCACACACAGGACCTAGCCCATTAGAGCGAAGGTTGTGACACGGGCCATGTTCAGCTCTGAGTATAGCCAGGTCTTGCTTGGGCAAGGATGCATGTTGCCAGCATAAGCAGATGGGATGATGTCTGCTTAGATTTCCTAAGGTGTCTATTTGACCAGGAGAAGATACAGTGGAAGTGGGAGGGAGGTACATCCATAAGAGAAGAGCAACTACCAGGGGTTTAGCGCCCTCTCCCCACACCTGGCTGTCAGACACCTCTCTGCAAACACTTCTTTCCTCCCCACTTCCTTTTCCACTTCCCTCTTGGCTCTACCTGACTCCTTCTAGGGGCTCATCTTGTTCAGAGTAAAAGCCAAGGCTTTAAAAGAAAAAAAAAGAAGAAGAAGCCTTCCTTGTGTTTCTTCCTTTCCTGATTTCATCGTCTTGCTGCTTCTTGAATGCCCTGGGCCCATGGCTGCCCCAGGATCTTTGTAACTGCAATTTCTGTCTTGCATCCAGATAGTTCCACACTGCCTCCTTACTGACTTCAGTCAGTGTTGTCTCTGCTACTCTCAGATTCCAGTATTTCCTCCTCCTGTCCTCTTATTAACTTGTCTTCTACTGAGTGTCAGTCCCTAGCAAACTAGTGCGTGTGTGTGTGTGCGTGCACACATGTGTGTTCATATGTGAATTAGTAACCATCTTGTTCTGTCCCTTCACCAGCTGGAAGGGCATCTCCATGATTTTGTCAGTGTGGTCCTTTGCTCGGCGCCCAGTACCTGGCACAGAGTGTTTGTTGAATGAATGGATGCTCTGAATTCACACCCAGGGGACCTGAAACCCTGCTGGGCTGAACTGGAATGTACAGCTGCCTCCATTAGCTGCATCATCATCGACATCAGTGCGAGTGTGGCTTTCTTCCGCTCCAGCTGAACCAGGGATCTAGTCGTACAGGTCTGGGGGACACAGCAGGTGTCTGATTGTTGACTTGGCTTCAACCTAGTCGAGGAAATGCGTGGCTCAAAAAACATGTCATAACGTGTGCAAAGGTAACCTGAGGCAGTTTCTCCAGTTTTCTTCCTGGCTGGCCCGAGATCTTCTGAGCTTCCTGGTCCTCAACACTATTTTGAGTCCTGTCATCTGACAAGGCCATGTCCAATGTCCAAAGGAGATCCCATAACCCTGGAACCTGGCAATCTCCTTCTTAGGTGTGGGTGTGGGTTATTTAGAGAAGAGGGGGAGTCCAGCTCAGAAAACTAGTGTGCATCCATTGTGTATTGAGAGATTCTCAGGTGTGTGTATGTGTGTGTGCATGTGCGTGTGTGTGTGCACACGTGTGTGCATGTATTGAGGAAGAGGGAATCACAGGAATACTTTTGAACTCTTCCCCTGTGACATTACGGACAGTTCCTGGCACACCCCAGGTTTTAGTGGTAATACAGTTCTCTGAAATGTAATCATAATTGTTTTATGTCCTATTTTATTTCACTGATAACACTGATTTTCATCCCCAACTGCACCTTAGCCTCACTTGGAGAGCTTCAAAAGATGCTGCTGTGCAGGCTTTTCCCCACAGCAGTCAACTGGGAGTCTGGACATGGACTTGGGCCATCAGCATGCTGCTGAGCCCCCCAGGTGATGAACTACAGCCAGAGCTGTGCCTCAGTCTTTTGGGAGGATCCACACGTTTTACTGGGTATTAAGGAAAATTGCCCTGAACTTGTACGGGGTGGGGGGGGG
>LOJH01061877.1:11027-21479 GCA_001685095.1 Ellobius talpinus
GGGAGAGGATGGGGTGGGTCGATGCTTACTTACACCGTCCTATCATCTTTGGTCTTGAGCAGGTTTCTGGGTCTTTTTGATCCTGATTCTATTCTTTAGTAAGGGGAAGATACTGTCTCACCTGCTGCTGGACCATGGTTGAAAAGTCATATGTTCAAAACAGCTTTGTAACTCTCGAAAGGATATACAAATTCCAGAAAGAAATTATTAAAATTATATGTGCTGGTCTTTTGTAGAGACCACAAATGGGTGCATGCTCACAGGAAGGGTGTAGTGAAAACGAAGCCATGGCAGGCTCGGCTCAATTTGCTAAAGCTGGAAATCAATCATGCGTGTGATTCCAGCATCCAACACTAGAGGGCGCAAGCTCCATGGCACAGCCTCTAGGTTCCTTGGTTGTGTGTGTGGTTGCGGGGAGTGTGATAATTTTCTGCCTTCCCTTGGCTAAAATGCAATTATTTATGGAAAGAATCATCTAAATATCAAGACCAGAGGTCAGGCACCCTTTTTGCGCTATCCACGCACAGCCAGTTGGCGGATTCCATCTTCTCTAAGCCCCTTCTTTCATTCTTTCTCAATAATTTTAGTCATTGTAATCAACAGTCTCTTTGGCCTGGCGGGTTCAGATGTAAGAGCAGCATCAGAAAGCTTTGTGTCTGGCAGAGACCCAGGAAGGAGGCCTCTTGGCTCCTGTGAAGACTTAATTAGCTCTGGAGCTGTTCTTTCTCTCATTCCAGGTTCTGCTGACCTCCTCTGGGCTCTCCGGGGTGGGGGTGTGTATGGATGTCATGCCACACTTCCTGCCTCCTCCACCTCCCGGGTGGGCCCACTCTTTGCAAGTCACAGTCGGAAGATGTAGATGTCATGGAGGGTCATTGTAGAAACTGACTGATGCTTTCATTTTGCAATTAAGGAAGCAGGGACTTCTAACTGAAGGAAAATAGACTACAATGCTGCGGCTTATGTCAGGTTTCTTACAAGACTCTAACACTGTCTGTTGAGTTTTCCCTGTGTTTCTCTGCTGTTTGAAAATACATCTGAAATGTGGGCATCGTTACGGCTCAACTGGCATCAGTACAAGCATGCATTTCGGAGCAGTACCCAACAAACAACTCCCAATGGCTGTCTCTTGTGAGGCAACTATGTGTTGAGCTGGCCCACGTTCTCACACACAGTCCCCATGACAGAGAAGGCTGGGGCTTTCCAGTGGCTCCTGTCCTGTGCTACTCCCCACCCTAGAGAGCAGGAAAGGGTGCCGGAGAGCAGGGGCCTCACTCATTTTACCATCCCACTAGCGCCCTGGGTCCCCAGCGGCCCAAGGTTTAGGCTTATGGGGCATGAAGGGTGGGTTTTCTAGATAAGGTATTGAGGCAGAAGCTGCTGACTAGTGGAGCGATGTGACGTCACCCCCGACAGGCCACGTCTAGTGGAAGAACATGAGCAAAGCAGGGAGAGGTACCTGGTCAGAGTGAAGGTGAATTATACAGGGTTGGTCTCCCAAACAAGGTCCCTGCTGTGGCCTTTTGCCAGGTCCCTGTTGTGACTCTGGTTTCCCCCACTGTGTGCCCTCCTTGCTCTTGGGTAAGAGTCCCTGGATTACTCAGTCCTTGCCTCTCTTCCTGTCCTGTTTCACAACACCCTTCAACCGCTTTCCTTCCTCCTAGAACCTCCTTTTGCGTCTCTAAGGAATCCTTCTTTTCCAGAGGCATGCGTGTCCTTTTGTTCTTTGTAGTCTGTGATGGCCTATTTGACTCGATCCTAGGCCAAGCACAGATCTTCCGGGTGGGCAGGTGCCCATCCCCAATCATTTCAGCAGGGCAAACATTATAGGTGGGGAAAGCAAAGTCAGATCATAGTTCACATCACAAGGCGTTTGAGGGAAAGCACCTGCATATAACAGGTGTTTACAGTCAAGGTGGGACTGCTTTCTCTTGGTGCCAGTCATAGGGAACAGTTGGGACAGCCAACTGTCCCACTTCTAAGTCTTCACGTGTTCTATTCCTTCTGCCAAAAACATTCTTCCCATCACTGCTTTTTCACTTCTCCAAATCTTTCCTTTTACAGAGCAAATGGTTCTTCATCCTGGAAGAGCATAAGTCTCCCAGTTACTTGTTAGTTCTTGGCAAACATCATTAAGATCATGAACGACATCTGGTGAATTGCTGCAGTAGTGGGTCCCCAATCTAGCCACACTTCCCTGTGCCCGTGCCTTCTGCCCAGCCACCTGACGTACTCTGACCAGCAGAACAATAAAGGAGATGGAAGCAGAGCATGAAAAAAAATGTGTATACTGTGTGTTCTTGTCTTCACTTGCTGCTCTTGGAAGCCAGAAACCACCATGTGAAAAGCCTGGGACACTTGGCTGCTGGATGATTGAAATACAGGAGCGATTGTCCTCTTGCTCTGGTCAGCAGCCAGCTAATCAGCAGCCACAGGGCAAGAGCACTGGGCTGCCAGATGTCCTGCTCCTTAGCTGTAGATAAGCAACTGAGAGCCACTGACCGGAGTCAGGCCATCTCACATCAGAGCTTCCAGAGATGCAGAATCATGAACTCAAAAAACTGTTCTTTTTTAAAGCTGCTTTGTTCTGGAGTGGTTTGTCAGATAATAGAAGTTGACAGAGGACTGAATCATTAGAAAGAAAGATAGCTGGTGCATTGAAACTAAAGAAAACTGGGTTTTCCTTGTTAGCTTTACGTGTCTCCTTGATGTAGCCTAGAGCATTACTTCTTAACCTGTGGGTCCCAACCCCAGTGGAAGTCAAATGACCCTTTCATGGGGTCACCTAAGACCATCAGAAAACAGATATTTACATTTCAATTGTAACAGTAGAAAAATCACAGTTATGAAGTAACAGTGAAAATACTTTTATGGTTGGGAATCACCGTAACAGGAGAGACTGTATTAAAGGGTCACAGCATTAGGAAAGTGTGGAATATTCCTTTACATTGTGTGAATATACATCACTGTGATTGGTTTAATAAAGAAACTGACTAACCAACAGCTGGACAGGTAGAGGTTAGGTGGGACTTGCAGAAAAAAGAGAGCTCAAGGAAGAAGGGAGGAGTCTTGGGGGCAAGAGGAGACTCAGAGAGAAGCAAGATGTATTTGCTGTATTTTTTTTAAAAAAAGCTATCACCACATGGCAGAACATAGATAAGAGATATGAGTTAATTTAAAATCTAAGAGTTAGCTAGTAGCAAGCCTGAGCTATATTGGCCTAGGATTTATAATTAATAATAAGTTTCTGTGTGGTTATTTGGGAACTGACTGGAGGGATAGAAAAATGCCTACAGGAAGGTTGAGAACTACTGGCCTAGTCACCTGAGAAGGGAGTCTCAAGTGGGGTAGTTCCTGGATCAGTTTAGCCTGCGGGTATGTCTGTGGAAGAGTGTCTTGATTGTTAATAGGTGTAGAAGGGCCCAGTCCTATGTGTGGCACTGTTCCCTGGGCATCTGAGTCCAGGCTGTAAAAGCACCAGCCTTTAAATGGTCGGGCAGTTCCTCCATGGTTTGCACTGCAAGTTCCTGCTTTTGACTTTCCCCAGTGATGGGCTGTGACCTGGAAGCAGAAATAAACCCTTTCCTCCCCGATGTTACTTTGGATCATACCAGAGTGGTTTTGTCACAGAAACAGAGAGGAAACCAGATCATAGATTTTTTTATAGATTAGAGGAAAAGAGAATGTATAACTATGATTGTAAGGTGAAGTGTAAAACTAACATGAAATAAAAAGGCATCACAGGCCAACATAGTGAGGTTCTGTCTCAAACACAAAAATAAAGAAGAAAGAAAGCAACCTTTGGAGCTTTCTGTCACAGACACAGATGGAAGCATGTGGAAATGGAAGGACAAGGTAATGTCAGAGTTCCAGGGAGGGAAGTAAGAAGTGTTGTCTTGTCCAACAGAAAGCACACTGTGTGTTCAAAAGTGAAGAAAAAACCTCCAAGTGTGCAAACTTGTCAAGGTCACTTACTAGTCAAAAAAAATGTTACCACATAACCACAATCCTAAGATCTTCCCACGACAAACCATCAGCACGGCAAGAGAAAAAAAAATCAAGTATAAAATGGTTACTAGGAACCAACACTTCTTCCATGCTTCCCCCAAAAAATTCTATTTGTCAATCTTATAATGTTAACTCCTAATTTTATGACTTGTGCCTAAATAAAACTTCCTCAAACCAAGGTACATACTCCAATAGAGTTTGATGGCCTGAGCTGGGGCCTTCAGAAATGATCTGGTAAGGTCTGTTTGATCCCACAGTGTCCTTTTGTCATAGAGATGAGTTGGGGACAGTTTTCCTAAACAGACCTTCTGATGCACAGCCCAGGGGAGGCATAGCTCCTCCATGCTGGACAGACTTCTCCAGGCCTCTTTGTTCTTAGGTTGTGAACGCCTATTTGTGGACTCTCCACTACACTGTGACCTTGAGGCTGGGGCTGTTTGTTACTCACCAATAGATCCTACCCTTTACCACAGAACAAACATGTGTTGAGTGAGTGTTATTGGCGCGCTGTTTAGTTATAAAGCCAACACCAGAGTTTCCCATATTTGGTAGTGACAGAATTTCTGCAGTGTATTGTCTGCTTGTGATTGCTGCACAGTGATTTTGGGCAGTCCGGACTCTGTGCAGCCTCAGTTCCCAACTCTGTGCCCAGCAGCAATACAATAGGCATGGTAGAAATATTTATACCGCAGGTGTGGGCAAATCAGAGTTGTTTTTCTGTTTTTTGACATTTTTTTATCAGCACATCATGGGTTTTTTTCTGAGTTTCTGGTCAATGTTTGAGAACTGTTGACTTTGGGTTAGCCAACTGTGGCTTGAGGGTCAAATACAACCTGTTGCTTGCTTTTGTGACTCCCATGAGCTGTGTGCATGTGTGCATGTGTGTATAAACTTTTCAAAGTTTTGTAAAAGAAGAAAGAGGAGGAAGAGGTACAAAGAAAAGAGAAGGAAGAAGAGAAAGAGGATGAAGAGGCGAGGTGGGAAGAGAGAACTAAAAATGCAGACGGTGAACGGTTTAACATCTAGCCTTTTTGCTGACCCCTGAACTAGGGAATCTTAACTCTAGTTGCCCTTAATTAATATCACCATGGAGAACTAGTCATTCGTTATTGTGTCTGTACCCCATAATGCCTGAGGTGGGGTTTCACTCTTTTCTCTCTGAGGGCCAGGTCTCTTGGCTCTCACCCTCTCTCACTGATCCTCCAAACTTGTCTCTGGTCCAGTTTCAGCCTGGTCCCAGATACCATTGAGTCTCCCGTGAGTGATTTTTTTTAGGGCTACCATGAATTCAGTCATTGCCTCATCTGAAAATAAGTGAGTAGAGAAGGTGAGGACCACGAGATTGGGGCGGGCATGACTCTGGGTGACGAGAACCACTGATAGCTGAGCCATGCTCTGCTCACCTCTCTGATGGTTGGAGCCCACGGAAGACGCGGGACAGAAATATTCCTATTTTGTGTTAAAACAGGTGGGTAAACTTGTTAATCTCTCAGGGCTGTGCAGGGAGGTGTACTTCGGAGTCTGGTTTGAGTGTGCCTTGAGTCAGGTACATCTCTCTGGGTCAGGAATGTCTCTCTGGGTCAGGTAGGTCTCTCTGGGTCAGGTGCATATCTCTGGGTTGGGTAGGTTTCTCTGGGTCGGGCACATCTCTCTGGTCAGGTAGGTCTCTCTGGGTGCTCCAAGGAAGGAAGGGGTGGAGGACCTTTCAAGATGCTCACCTCATCTGTTTGTTTTGAGGAATGATGATAAAAAAATGTGGTGAATTATTTTTAACCAACATACCAGAGTCAATTATAGCTCTAGGCATTAAGGTAGAATACATACTTGGAAGACCATCATTGCTCAAGAATGTGTGACCCTTCCTGGGAGACACTTCTAAAGCCTGCAGCAAATTCTTTTGAATTTATCTTACGTTGGTAACTTTCCTTTGATGATAGGTTACTTTGAATAAATAACCAAAATTCAGTTGGGATGAAACAGATTTGCTTAGTGGTGAGGCAAAAAGATAACTCATTTTAAAGTAAGGAACTTAAGCATTCCCATGGGCAACATAGCTTAGTAATTATTGAAATTATGGATTGTGGAGCCGGGTAGTCTGGGTTTACAGCCAGGTCTATCACCTGCCAGAAACAAAAAAATATTGATTTTTTTTAAAAAAATTATATATATATATGTATTTGCTGTCAGTGTTCTTTTCTTTAGTCATTCTATGTATTTCAGGATGATTTGATACTTATGTTTCTAATGGTTAATGATGTTGAACATGTCTGTCTTCCATATAGTGAACTTTGGGAAAATGCATATTCAACTATTTTACTCATTTCAAACCTTTGTTATTTAGTGCATATGTTTCTTGTCGTAAAAAAGATGTATTATTTTAAGATGATGTGTATATGTATGCTCGTCTATCTGGGTGGGAGTATGTGCACATAAGCACAGGTGCCCATGAAAGTCTGAGGCCTTGGATCACCTGGAGCTGGAGATGCAGGTGGTTAGGAGCAGACGGTCCTGTGTGGGTGCTGGGAACTGAACTCAGGTTCTTTGCAAGAGCAGTATTTGGTCTTAACTACTGAGCCGCCTCTCCAGCCACTGGTAAATTAATTAATTTTAATTAAAATTAAATTTTTTAATTTAAAAAAATTGTCTTGGTGACTTTTTACCATTCTATAATATTCCTTTTCATCCCTGAAAATTCTCTTTGCTTTTTTTGGTGTGTGTGTGTCCCACTCTCTGAGTCAGGCTAGCCTGAACTCTTGATCCTCTTAGGTTCTTGGATAACATGTGTGTACCACCATGCCTAGCATATTCTCCTTGTTCCTACATTAGTTTTTTGTCTTCCTGAAATTCAGCTGGAGTTACCCCAAAAAGCTGTAGCAGGGAAGTGACCAAAATCTGTGTTCCCAAGGACCCTGACAAGGGGCTGGCTAGGAGTCCAAAGGCTGAGGCACGAAATTGAGAGTGGCAGGTGACTGTAATCCCAGATACTCCACAGGTCTTTGCAGGAAGACTGTAGATTTGAGACCAGCTTGGGTAGTTTTGTGAGACCTAATACAGTGTGGGTAGGGGATGGTCCTGGGGATGTAGCTCGGGGGTAGAGTGCTTCCTAGAATGAGTGAGACCCTGGCTTCCTCCACCTCTAGTCTGGAGGAGGGTGCAAGAAGCACTGATGCCAGGTGGCCTGTGCAAAATATCTGTAAGAGGAACTAATTTACAGAGTGCTGAACCTCATCCCCACGATTGACAGGGAGAGAAAGGGTTGTGCTACCTAGATAGGTCTTCAGTGAGGGGGTCAGTATAAAGAGTTTTGAAAAAAATATTACTACTATTATTATTAATGTGTGTGGGTGATGTGTATGTGGGTAGGCACATGCCACAGAATGTGTGTGGAAGTCAGAGAACACCTCTGTGAACTTGGTTCTTTCCTCCCACCTGTACGTGGAAGCCGTGATTGAACTTGGGTCTTCAAGCTTGTGCAGCACATAGCCTTACGTGCAAAGCCGTCTTGCCAATCTCAGTGTGGAGTTTTTGCGAGGACTTGAGGAATCTTGGGTCAAAGCTGAGGCCATGTTTTTTCTTCCAGAGTTTTGGGCAACCACTTTATTACCTTTATCAGTAACTGGAGAGTCGGATGCCTTGGCACGGGTTTGAGCCTGCTGGGGAAACTCCACAGCTGGCCAAGTCAAAGAATAGAGCCCTTAAGCCACCCTGTGATTTTATTCAGGAAACAGAAAGTGGGTGAAATCAGGCTCCCTCCATCCATTAATGCAACCTCCACCTTTCTTTTGGTTATGTTTGCATAGCCTATGTTTCCCAATCCGTTTGCTTTTTAACATGTCGATATCATTGTGTTTGAAGTGAGTTTCTTGTAGATAGCATATAATTGAGCAATTGCAAACATTCCACCTGGGTAATCTCTGTCTTGTAATTTGCGTGTTGGATTCAAGCCTATCATTTTGTTTGTTTTCTCTTTGTCCTTTGTTCTCCCATTTGCTCTCTTTTAGTGAGCTCCCGTGTGTGTGTGTGTGTGTGTGTGTGTGTGTGTGTGTGTGTGTGTATTTTTCCCCTTGGTGGTTGCCTTAGAGGTTACAATGTAACTACTATGTTCGCTTGTTCTTTGTTAACTTAGGATGGAGGGCATTTAGAATTTTATGCGGGTGCCATTGCTCTCCCCCCTATGCTGGAGGGTCTTAGATCTTATACCCATAGACATCAAACATATCGCCAACGGCTTGAATTATTCAAAACGAGGTTTGTCTGCTCAGCTCTGTTATTTTATTGTTACGTCACACTGAGCTATTTGTGGCTATAAACAAGACACAAGGATGTGCAAACATTTTTAAATTTATTATATTTCGTATGTACGGATGTTTTGACTGCTTGTATGTATGTGTACCACATGTGTAGCTGGTGTCTATAGAGGCCAGAAGAGGGTGTTGGATCCCTTGGAACTGGAGTTACAAAGGATTGTGAGCTGTCACATGGGTGCTGAGGACTGAACCTGGGTCCTCTGTAGGAGCAGCTAGTGCTCTTAACCACTGAGCCATTCTCCAGCTCCTCTAGGGCAAATTTCAATGACATCCCTGGAGCAGGGGTCAACAAGAAGATACTAGCATTTTATAACTGATTTTGAATTCTCCTTAGCAGAAATGGGGGCACTTAGGGAAGCAGAGAAAATGTGTACAGTGCAGGAGAACTGTGAGGGAATGGGGTGTCTGGAGGAGACTGAGGATCTGATTTAAGGACCTTAGGCTGAGGGAAGAGAGTTTTTGAGAGGTGGAGTCTTTTTGATTGCCTTCCTTTGATATTCAAACTAGGAGCCATGGGACCCTGTAGGAATCACCTCATCATCTTGCTTGGCCTTTGTTTCCCTATGAGACAGTGTACGTGAAGGAACGCATATACTTCTTGCATGGTGGTAATTGCTCTTGTCATGGAAGTCTTCCTGTGTGTAGTTTGTGCCCCCATAGACTTATCAAAACAGCTTGTTTAACTCTAAAAAAGAAAGGCAGAGGAAGGCTCAGGAGCTGCCTCTTACTTGTGGCTGTCAGCCCCGGTGCACATCAGTTACCAGATTCCTGTGGCGTGACCTTGCTGCCTGCCTGCAGAGATTCCAGCTCAGCTGTCAACTGAGTGGTGGCTAGATATCAGATCCACTGAGAGCTATCAAACGAAGAGTATTTTTCTCTGCTGATTACAAATAGAGACAAATGCCCACTAATGCTCCAACTTTCAGATCTCTGTGAGGGTAGCTGGGCAACCTCAGCTATGCCAAAGAAACTCCCCTTCCCTCCTCTCCATGTCTCCTTTTCCTCTCACTTTTAAAGGATTTTAAAAGGTGAGCGAGTGTGTGGTTGCGTGTCTCACACGCACAAGTGCAGGAAGTGCTCTTACCTGCTAAGTCATCTCTCCAGCTCCAAATGCTGTCTTCTTGAAAATGTTTTTGTTGGGGCTGGAGAGATGACTCAGTACTTATGAGCACAGGATGTCCTTGTATAGGACCCAGGATTGATACCCAGCTCCCATCTGGCAGCTCACAACCATCTCTAACTCCAGTTCCAGGGTCACCTGATGCCCTCTTTGGGCCTCCATGGACACTGCACACACTTTGTACCTATAAATCCATCCATATACACAGAGAAACTCATAAAATAAAACAAGTAAATATTTAAAAAATAAATTGCTTTAGTTGGACATTTTTGTTGCAGCACCAAGGTGAGTAGCAAAGACGTCATTTACTCATGCATAGCGTTCATCTTGTAGCCTCTTAGCATCTGCAAGGCCTTCAGTATGTCTCTTCTCTCATTCTTTATGTTGATAATTTTATTTCGGTTTTCCTCATGAGTCTGTCTTTATTCATGTATCAAAGATTCAACATTTGGTTATCTTGATTTCACCTATTATTTTTTTTTTTAATAATAATTGCTTCATGTATTTTGTTGGTGCAAGATGGTAAATCCTGTCCTCGTCACTTTATGCTGGCAGAAGCTGGGTGCCTGTGTGTTCCCTCTAATTCAAACTCTCTGATTTGGGTGCAGTTGGAATTACTTGGTGGGACGTATTAAAATGCAGATGCTCTGCCCAGCAATATGAAGCCTGGGAAACGGGCAGAGATCTGCCTCTTGGCACACGTGCTGACTTAATATGCCCTTTCACCTTTCACCTGTGTCTAAGTGTGCTTTGTGGATCTCAAAGTGCTCTGGCATCAGATTGCTGGGTTCCATCCCATTTCTCCTTGTCACTAACTGCAGTCCAGGACAAGTTCCTTCATTTCTCTGGATCATCTATCATAACTTTTCAAGGTTATGGTAAGAGAGATAACGCATGGACAGTGCTGACACAGGATAAAAACTTAACAGATGTGGATTATTACTGCATTGCACTATCTTTCCTGATAGCCAAGAAGAGGCTAGATATAATGGGCCAGGCAGTGCTTAAATGAATACA
>LOJH01061879.1:0-10931 GCA_001685095.1 Ellobius talpinus
GGGGAGGAAAATGGGAGGAGGGGAGGAGGTGGAAAATTTTTAATAATAATAAAGTAAATGAAAAAAATAATAAAATAAAATAACAGAGAAAGAACAGGAAAAAAATCTTTCCTCCCATTACCCAGTTGAACTATTAATAAATTTTGAAGCTCTACTTATAAAAATTGTTTTCTAAACTTTTTTTAAAATATCAATTACAAAAGAGCCAAATGAAAACACAACAAAATACAGAAGAAATAGAACAATGATTATTTTATTACCTTGCCACTGAAAATTAATAAAACTACAAATTTATAGATGAACAAAAATCAATTTTTCTTGAAAGAACAAGAGCATGTACTCCAGCAGACAGCAGAATTATAATACAAAATTTCTATCTACTCATGTGTAAATAAGTCCAATTAGAATAGTTTGAAACAACAACAAAACACTTCTGAGATATTATTAATGGTATATCATAGGATATTTCAAAAATACAGCAAGCATAGATGTTTTACAGAGTTTAACACTGTCCCTATATTTTCTCAGGAATTCAGATTTGTTTCTTCTGAATGGGGAATCACTACGACATGCTCAAGAAATCTGATTCCATGACTTTAATATCTTTTAAGTTATGAAGCCAAAGCAGACTGTACCAGATAAAAGCCATCAATAAATAAACAAATCCATCTTTCACACCCAGAAACTGATTAGTTTCAAAATAACAGATAAAATATTATCAGACTACTCATTAATTACTGATCAAAAAGTAGTACTAGATTCAGTCACCAGTATTTCCTCAGGTGGTTTTTCTGCTAAGCCTTAAAATAATTCTATCTTACATAATTCAATCTAGGAACTAAAACTGCATTTGCTAAATGCATTTGGCCATGGGGTCTTCCTTCAGACAGAAATTATAGCTCCAATACTGGAAGTAAATTAACTAGATGTCTTAAACACATGAATTCCAACATGAAAGTAAAAGTTCCATTGGAGTAATTAAGAATTTATAGACATATACACCATTAGCCATAAGAATAGTGTTTCTCAGCTTATCAGTTCCAAAACAATAAATATTCAATGACTAGTCATTCACTATATATCATGAGTAGTACATAGCTTTCTTGTAAAATTAAAAAAAAAACATTACTTTTAAATAGGATGTTTAGAAATACATAACACCATTATATACATTACATCCTTCTGGAAGTCAAGAATCTTGAAGGAACTATGCATCAATGGATTAACTATACCACTATTTCAAGAATCTTGCATCTAAATGCCTATAAGAATATCTCAGAGAATCTCTGAGGAATATCTGCTACTGAGAATAAGCTGTGAGGAACTAAATTAGCTATATAATATAGACAAGATCTTGGTAGAAGTGCTTCCTTAAAGCTTTAATTAATATTTCAATACTTCAAACAAAGTAAGACAGAAATGACTAGATCCAAACAGGATCCTAAATGGAGCATGCAGGACTATGATAAATTCCCTGGGATCATAAACATTTTGTGTAATTTTTTTAACTTATAGGTCAATTATCAGAAGACATTCAGTTGACTATTTAGAAGTATATGCAAATTAACTCATCTGTCCATGTTCTTTACACTTTTAAACCATAGAGTATATTGCATTATGAAAACCGTTAATGTTAAAGTTAGATTAATATCCAATTTTAGTGTGTTTTGAAATATTTAATACCCATCATGCACAGAAAATGTTTCCTGTGTACTCTATTTTATAATTAAAGCTAATTATATCAGTGACTCAGTTCATATCATTGTGAAGTCTTAAATAACTTAAATCTTTGGGATATTTAGTTGGCCTGCTATGTTACATGTGATTCATAATATTCTGCCATAACAAAATACAATGGTTCAAAGTTATTAAACAATGAAACTATGCAATCCATTTCACAAGGAGGGTAATGGACTTTTTATTAAGTCTAAATGATCAAAAAAGACATATTATCAGAAGTTAGTAAACTGATGTGTGAGAAAATTATCATAAACAAAATTGAGAAAGGTTCACATTACTGTATTACTATTTAACTTGTCTACTAATACTTCCACCCATCCATACTTAAGTATTAGGTAAAATCACCTCTTGGAATATTACACTTAGCTTTCCAATTTCAATTATATTTGAACTCAAGTGTATGTTATTACAAGATGATGTGGTCTTTAAATTTTTCCTATAAGTTATGAACAGAAGCATACTCTGAAAATATAGAAAAAATATTTCATTTCAGCACTTCTTTATGTCTTTATTCTTAGTGACATACTTTCTCAGCACTTCAAGACTTGAATTAGATTACTGAACTCCTTCATGTCTAATTTATTTAATAAGATTTATGATTCTATCTAAAACATGAGTCATAGATTAGGTACTGACTATTTCTATTCCAAAGTTCAGTATGATGTTTTATTTGTTATTGTAGATTCATAGCAATCAACATACAGAAGATGTGCTCAACATCTTAGGGATTTGCTATTTGAAGGGAAGTAGTTTCCAAATTTTAGAAATCTAACAACAGAATCACACAACTTTTGTGACTAGGCCATAGATACAAACTGTAGTGTGTTTCTGAAAGTGTTGTTGATTTACATTAAATAATTTCAGACAACTTCTCTGCATGAAGGGACAAATACTGCTCTGTTTCCATTTTCCACAAAACACCTGGAGTTTTTTCAGAATTTTTTTCATTTCTCACCAATGGTGATCTTCTTATGTTTTATTGAAGAGGAGGAGACAATAAAAGTAAGAATTTAAATTGCCCTATGCTTTTCAGAAGATTCCATTTTTATGGCCACTCTGAGTTTCTTAACTACTTGTTTTGTGCTCTTCTTGCCAATTTTTTTCCCAAGCCACAGATGTCAGTGCCTACTCATCTGCTGCTCTGTTTCTTCCTGATGCCCTGCAGGCTGCATGGGTTTTGTTCCAACACACATTGGATCATTTGAGAATGAAGAAAAAAATTTTAAAATCTGGTGTCTTTTCCTTCTCTTTACCTCCTTCCCACTCAATTTTACCCTCTTGCACAGTTATATTTTAAATATTTTAATGGGCAATTCAAATAAACTTTTTCCTTTGTTTTCTGAAAAATATGAATGTGAAACCCAGCTCTACTTTTAATAAGAAAATATATATAAAACACACATGCACATACACTCACAAATCCTGTACTTATATTCAAAGAGAGATAAAAAATGCAATTAATATTTTTTTAAAATTTTAATGGTATTTGGATTAAAATGCATGAATAATAAATTAAATATATACTAAAATTATCTGAGAAAAAGCCATTCTTATTTTATTAAGTCAACTTTTAAAAAGTTGGATGATATTTGGCTCTCCCCTTTGCCTTTAATCTGATATATATATATATAATTGACCTTGTTTAAGTATTTACTTTCTGTCTCTAATAAGTAAAAGACAAAAGACAAGTTTGGATACATAAAAATTACATTATTAGTTGGGTCATTTGATTGCATATTAGAAATTTATAGAAAAATTAAGTAATAAATTCCAACATTAACTATTTTCACAACAAATTTCAAATTCCCTTTGTCACTCATAATAAAGGGGGTTTATTAGTATTAAAGATTTTACAATTAAAAAAAGGGGAAAGTCTTCTATTTCCCATTCCAAAGGAAATCCATGAGTTGCTGTTCCACTTTGGGCTCCTCTTGTTACCAAGACCCTCTGGGCCTGTGGAATGAAACATAGTTATCCTTTACATTAGATTTAATATCCACTTATGAGTGACTATACACAATGTTTGTCTTTCTTGGACTATGTTACCTCACTAAGGATGATTTTTTTTCTAGTTCCATCCATTTGCTTTCAAATTTCCTAATGTTGTTGTTTTTAACAGCTGAGTAATACTCCATTGTCTAAATTTACCACAGTCTCAGTCTTCATTTCAGGAGCATCTTAGATGTTTCTAGATTCTGGTTGTTAAGAATAATGTTGTTATGAACATAGTTGAAAAAAATGTCCTTATGGAATGATTGAGCATACTTTGAATATTTAACCAAGAGTGGAATAGCACGGTCTTAAATTAGAGTAATTCTGAATATTTTTAATTCACTTTTTTAAAAAAAATTATAAACAATCTTTATAAAAATTGACATACCAATCCAAGTTCTCCCTCCCTCCCCTTCTCTTGTTCCCCAACCTTCCCCCATCCACAACCATCCATTTCTCAGAGAGGGTAAGACCTCCCATAGGGAGTCAACAATATCTGTCACATCATGTTGAGTCAGGACCAGGGCCTTATCCTCTGTATCTAGGATGAACAAGGTATCCCTTTATAGGGAATGGGCTCTAAAAAGCCAATTCATTCACAAGGGATATATCCTGATCCCACTGTCAGTGACTCCACAAACTCCCCAAACCACACAACTGTCACCCACATTCAGAGGGTCTATTTAAGTCCTATTCAGGTTCCCGAGATAAACCTCTATATTGATTTATAATGTAGCTGTACATGTTTCCATTCCCAGCAGTAGTGGAAGGATACTCCTCTTGCTGTGCATCTTCTCCACCATAAGCTGTCATTCGTTTCTTTGATGTTAGCCATTCTGACTAGTATAAGATGGAATCACAATGCCCTTTTGATTTGCTCCTCCTTGATGACTAAGGATATTGAATAATTCTTTTCTTTTATTTCAAGACAGGGGTTTATCTGTAGCCTTAGAGCCTTTCCTGGAACTAGCTCTTGTAGAGCAGGCTGGCCTTGAACTCATAGAGATCTACCTGCCTCTGCCTCCCAAGTTCTGGGATTAAAGGTGTGTGCCACCACCACCCTGAATAATTCTTTACATGTCTCTAGGATCAACTGGGTAGACTGGGTCTTGGCTGGGATGGGAAAATGAAAGAATGGGTTGGGGTAGTGGGATGAATGGTAGAGTAGTGAAAGAGATATCTTGATGAGGGCATTTGGGGTCAGTTAGAAACCTGGTGCAAGGGAAACTTTCACAAATTTACAAGGATGGCCCTATCTAAGACACCTAGCAACAGGCCATCTCCTGTAATCAGACTGGTAACTATCCCAAATAGCATCAGAGAGCCTTTATCCAGTGACTGATGAAGACAGATACAAAATCCATAGCCAAGCACTTGGCTTAGCCAGGGAATCCTGTTTAAGGGAAGGTAGAAAGAATCATACAAGTCAAAGGTATCAAGGTTATCACAAGGGCATCCACAGAAACAACTAACTTGGGCTCATTGAAGCTCACAGACTCTGGACCAACAGCTCACAGACTCTGGACCAACAAGAAATATATGTAACAGTTATATTACTGTGAGACTCCTTGCGGGAGCAGAACCTGTCCCTAGTGCTTTGTCTGGTGTTCAGGAAGTATTCCTCATATGAGATTACCTTCCCCAGCTTTAATATAAGGGGAGGAGCTTAATCCTAACTCAACTTGATATTCCTTGCTTTTTGACACTCATGGCAGGCCATTCCCTTTCTGAACAAAAACAGAGGAAAGGAATGGGAGTGAGAATGTGGAGAGATCAAATGGAAGGAAGGAAGGGAAGGGGAAACTTCAGTGAGATGTAAAATAAAAGAATAAATTTAAGTAATAATAATGATAATGATAATAATAATAATAACAATAACAATAACAATAATAATAATAATAATAACAACAACAACAAAATAAACACAAAATGTTTGAAATAAAAAGAGGCAGGAAATTAGACAGATTCTTTACTCTAAATTTGTGAATTTTGCACTACCTTTACTATGTGCCTGTATTCTGTGCTAGGCCATTCAAAAATTGGTTAAGATAGAACTAGTAATGTGAAATGTATGAAGCAGAGGAACTCTCAAGCAGCTTTGAAAATCCCTAATAATTAAAGGCAGAAATTTCAAGTCAATTTTTCATAGGATAAAATTCTAGATATTTAGTATCCACCGTGTTATAAATTACATGTGTTTTGATTGCACATTTATAAAAATCTTTACATGCTCGCCAATGATTTATAACCATATAAAGATGAAATGGTTGATATGCTAGTATATTAGATGTCTTGTTATGCCAATGTGTTCATTAAACTTTGTTTAGCCATCCTCCTTCTGATTATGTGTTACTTTGGGTGATTAGGCAAATGTTAATATGACAAATTTTCCTTATTTTATTCAACAGTGGAACATATTTGTATATTTAGTTTGTTAGCATAAAAATTTTAAAAAGCTGTTTCTGTCAACACATTAATGGAGATGTTCTTTGACATTTTTAGGGAGACCCATCTATGTTCTGTCAATGCCAGAGGATATTTAGAAATAACAATAATATTGTAGTATTGGATAATAAACTGCCAGTAAATTGTCTTCTTCAATTTTGATTCAGTAGAACTTCAAAGAAATAAATCATACAATACCTGGATGCAAATTCAGATATTTCATTAAATATCTGCCAAGATTTAGGAATTTCAAAATTTAAAGATATTGACTATAGTTAGGGAATATTAGTGCATTTTGGCTAAATTCCATACAGCTATTTTACTTTAAAGTTTTATCAAATTATATTACTTTATTTCATATTTTTATAAAATTATGACTTTTCATCTTAATTTATATGGTTTTCCAATTGTCAGTTTAAAATCATTTAATCATCTATCTTTAGCCATATAGCTTGAATTCTTTGATACAGATGACTGAAAAATGAGCCATCCACCTGGACCATTTCAGTTTTCTGGACACTGTTCTATCATATCTAATCCCTGAGGCTGCTGTGCCCCCTTTATTTTGTTTCTGGCAGCCTTGTGTAAAATGGAGTGTTCCTATTCTCGTCTTCTCATTCCTCTACTGTCATATCAATCCCATTTTTGTATTGAAAATTGGTCTTCTCTGAGGCTTAAATATTGTTTTATGTTCTTTATGGTTTTGATATTCTAAATGAAAACTAAGATTTATGATGCCCTGGAGAGACCACTTGTTTTCAGTCCTTCAAAGAAAAATGTTACATTAAAGAGAGTGTTGGTAACCCCACAGTGTATCAGAACATTTTATGAAATATTAACTATGCTAGAAAGAAAGAGAACAGCATGCTTATTTATAGAGCTTAAAATTATTGTATGTGCTAATGTAATACTATGAATATTCAAAACAATTCTTACCTTACTTTTTAAAAATATTGTTCACTAAACTTTCCCTAAAAAATCTGCTTCCATTGCATCAGTTTATTTTTTATTTATCACTACAGAGAGAGTTCGGAATAACCTCAAGGGAATTCATCTATTTTCTTGTAGAGGAAGAATCTATCTTTTAGGATAAATGGGAAGCATTAATAAATTCCACAGGCTGTCATATAAATTGTAATTCAATCCAAAGTGTAAAAAATAAAGAAAACAACTGTAACTTCTAAGCTTTATCTTCAAAAGATTACTTTTATATGATTTTCCTGAACTCCAAGTAGAACAACTCATGAGCCAGCCTACTCACTTAATCCACCTACTTAAGGTCAGCACTGGAAATGCTGTCATTTTAATTGTTACAGGCATTTAGTTTTCTTCTTCCAGATCTTAAAGCAGAAGCAGAAGCTGTCATGGTCTATCCAGCATGGTACGTATTATACTTTATTATTTTATAAAAAAGGATTTATTTTTACTAGCATAACTAGCCCTTCCTTGCCTGTATAGTCTCACCAATAATTTGTTTTATTTAGATTCAATCATTTATATAACATACATACAGATGCTGTGCTTGTATGGATACTGCTCATCTCATACCTCCATTATCTCCTGAAAATGGAGTTAGAAATTGTTTCCACATGAATGCTGGGAATTAGTCTGGAAGAGGAAACAGTGTTCTTGACCACTGATGCAACCCTCACCCTATATCACTTAAAATATTCTTTGGAGCCAGGCAGTGGTGGAGCACACATTTATTCCCAGCACTCAGGATGTAGAGGCAGTCAGATCTCTGTGAGTTGGAAGCCACCCTGGTATACAGGAGCTAGTTCCAGGACAGGCTCCAAAAATACAAAGAAACCCTGTCTTAAAACAACCAAAAGTAGAAATAAAAAAATAATAAAAATAAAAAATTCCTTGAAATTGTCATTAATATTGCTTCCCTAACTTTTGTAGCCTTTCCTTTGCTATCAGAGCTTCAATTCTTTGGGAATAATTGCTGCTACATTTTCTTACTTTCAATGATAGCTAACCTCTATCCAGAGAATTGAAACATCTAGAACAGACAGTTGATGTCTCAGCAGAGATACAATGTTTGTAGATGTATGTTTTGTTATTGAGTTCTTTGGATATAGTTTGTTCATCTGAAAAAGGTTGTCCTGAATACTATAAGTACTTACCTAGGGAAGGAAAACATTCTTTTTTATTAATATTGACCTTCAATGATTTTAGAAGAAACCCTCTTAGGGGTTAAATACCCCTGAGGACTTGACTCATACTGTAATGGAGACACAGTCATCATTATTTTGTAGCTAACACAAATTTATTTTATTTGAATAAATTTTTCCTGTCATATAAACTTCCAAAAATGATTAATTTGATAACTTTTTTAGGCTTTAATCCCATTATTGCTGTATTTATTTGCAATACAAATTCATTAATGGTTAAAAATCAAAGCAGATAGAAAAATATTTTGTTTATATATGTCATACATAGTAACTACTGTGAGACATGTACACTAAAATTTTACAATAAAATAATATTTATTTTGAGATGACCCAAACATAAATCCACACATTTTTAGACAACTGATTGGATAAAGAAGCCAAACCAGAAATACAGAATGGAAAAAATGAAAGCATCTTCAACAAATACTGCTGATCTAACTGGATGTCAGCATGTAGAAGAATGAAAATTGATCCATATCTATCTCCATGCACATGTGATCTGGGGATAACAGACCTAAAAAAAGTAGAACCTAATAGAAGAGAAAGTGTGGAAAAAATCTTGTGGTGGCTAGTATTGATTGTCAACTTGAATAAATCTGGAATGAACTACAAAAATACAGAAATGGAGGACACATTTGTGAGCTGGATCTTGAGGATGGAAGGCATAAGCTTTTATTCTGGATCTTGGGACAGGGTGACATATGACTTTAATTCAGATCTTGAGGAGTAAAGGCACACCTATAATAAAGACTACACATTCTGCTGCAAGTCTATATAAGAGCAATAGTAGAAGAAAAGTTTCCTTAATTTTCACCTGCTTACCCTTGCCTTGGTACCTACTTCTTCAAGATTCCAGAAGATGAGCTGAGACACCCAAACTTATGGCCTTGAGCAGCTACGATATTCTTGAACTTTCCATTCAGAGGTAGACAATGTTGGATGAGTGAGACTGCATCCTATAAATCATTCCAATAATTCCATACAAATATATGTCCATATATATATATATATATTTATGGACAGAGACACAGACAAGAGAGAGACAAACACACAGACACACACACAGAGAGAGAGAGAGAGATTCAATAAATAGTGTGACTCTAGAAAACCATCGAGAACAAAGCCTTATTGTTTTCCTGCCTCAATGTCTGGATCACAGTGTGCCCTCTACTTCTGGATTGTAGTTCATTCCAGATATAGTCAAGTTGACAAAAAGGATAGACATTGGGTAGACATTGGGTATCTTGAACACTCTTGCATAGGAGACAACTTTCAGAACAGCATACCAGTATCACAGGCGCTAAACAACAAACAATAAATGGAACCACAAGAAACTGAGGTGCTTTGTAAGGCAAAGGACACAGTCAATAGGACAAAGGAACAACCTACACAATGGTAAAATATTTTCATCAACTCCACATCCAAAACACAGCTAATATCCAAAATACTAAAGAACTCAATATATTAAACATCAACAAAGCAAAATCCCAGTTAAAAATGGAATACTGATATAATTAGGGAATTTTCACCAAGAAAACTCAAATGGCTGAGATGCTTAATGAAATGTTCAATATCCTAAGCCATCAGAGTAATGCATATCAAAACAACTTTAAGATTCTATCATATACCTGTCAGAATGCCTAAGATCTGAAACACAAGTGACAGCTTATGATAGAGAGGATGTGGAGCAAGGAGAACACTCCTTTTCTGATGGGAGTGCAAACTATTACAGCCACTATAGAAATCAACATGACAGTACCTCAGAAAGCTGGGATTCAATCTACCACCTATACCTCTCTTGAGCATAATCCTAAAGGACACTCCATCATGCTGCAAGGAAGCTTACACTTGTTCAACCATGTTCATAGCATTTTTATTTGCAATAACAACAAACTGGATACAACTTAGAAGACCCTCAACCGAGGAACTGATTAAGAAAATATGATATGTTTAAACAATGGAATATTACTCAGAAGTTAAAAACAATGATAGTGTAAAATTCTAAGGCAATTGGATGGAATTATAAAAAATCATCATAAGCAAGGTAACACAGACCCAGAAAGACAAAGATGGTATGTACTCATTTATAAGATATTAGATATAGAGTAAAGGATAAACATGCTGCAAAACACAGACCAAGAGAGACTAACAAGGAGGATCCAAGGAGAACACTTGGGTCTGTTTGGGAAGTGTAAAATTGAAAAGATTTCATCAGTGGATTAAGGGTTTCTAGGGATGACAGAAGAAGGGATCTGGAAAGGTGTAGGAGGGACGGAGGGAAGGAGTAAACACAAAGATGACTGGTACTGGGGAAATTTGGGGATTAATTTAAAAAACTCCCTGAAAAATGTGGCAGCATTCATAACGATGTCTCCTAGTAATGGGTAATAAGAACATGGAGCCCTAACTGACAATCTTCTATAATTAGGCAAGGCTCCTAGTAGTGGGAATATGGCCTCAGCCCAACTACAAAACCTTTGAAATAAAATGTCTCATGTCTTTGTAGTGATGAGGTGAGCAGGTCTGCTTTTCATCTGGCCCAGCTCCCACACGGCTAGCTTATACCCCGAAATAACA
>LOJH01061881.1:0-10931 GCA_001685095.1 Ellobius talpinus
GGAGGGGAGCAGAGAAAAATGTAGAGCTCAATAAAAATCAATAAAAAAGAAACAATAAAAAGAAAACTATAGATCAGTTTCTTTAATGAACATAGACACATTCTATAGGCTTTGTTAAGTAGTCTCTATAAAATAAACATGTATTAATTATCCTAAAATTTGATCTTAGTTTTATTCTTCCTGTTTGGACTTACTGTACAGCATCTCACCAATCAAAGGTTCATGGTCCTTCTTACTAGACATTGTATATTCCTTGTATATGACAGCATTGGATATTGCTATATAAGAAAAGCATTTTGTGAGAGATTACTATAGTTTTACTACTGTGAAAATTGATTAATAATAAAGTGAGAGATAAAACAAAAGGTTAAAGGGATGAAAAAATGATAATTGACTGATACTCTTGGCAGAAATCACCAAGAAATGGTTGTCTTAGAATTTCCAAAAAGAATTTTCATGTTCTTTTTTTTTTCTTCATAAGACATCACACTAGTGAAATGGCTTCAACCAGTGACAGGAGATCAGGGCAAGGAAATCAGACACTGCAATGATGTCACTGAAGAATCATGGAGTCTCATCTAAATTAGCCAGTGTAGATTTGAATGGCAGGATTTTTTAAAGTTGATGGGCAAGAACCTGTGGTTCCAGGAAGATAGAATAAATGTACTTTTCTCCATTCCTCCCTAAAACACAGATAAATGGTATGGGAAGTCCTTCTTTATATGTGTTGCTTTTATTTGTTAATAAATAAAGAAGCTGCTTTCGGCCAATGGCTTAACAGAATATAGTCAGGCTGGAAAAGATATCTAGAGAGAGTAAGCAGAGCCAGGGAGAAGCCATGTAGCCACCAGAAGAGAAAGACACAAGCTGCCAGCTGGAATCTTGCCAGTAAGCCACAGCCATGTGGTGATACACAGATTGATATAGATGGCTTAATTTAGATATAAGTGTTAGCCAGAAATTTGCTTAAGCTATTAGCCAAAAAGTATTACAAATAATATAGTTTCTGTGTGATATTTAGAGTCTGAGCAGCCTCCACCAAAAGCTGTGGGCATTGCACAATAAGAATGTAATAGGAAGAACCAGATGGAATGGAACCAGATGGGGACTTGAGGCAGGACTGATGCAGCTGTGAGCTCTCAGTTTTCTTTTTTGCCTCAAATTTGCCCAGTTTGGAGATGAAGAAGCCAATAACCTCAAAGGACCACTGAGCAAAACACAGCAATCCTCCTCTCCCCATCCAAACAAGCAGGAACAGAACTGAGCAAGGAAAACCAAATTTATCCAATATTTGGACAGAAAACGCACTAGTTCTTACACAAAATATAATGTCACTGAAGCAGGTATGGTCATGCACACCATTAATCCCAGCATTGGGAAGGCAGAAGCAGGTGGATCTCTGAGTTTAGGGTCAGCCTGGTCTACAGAGTGAGTTCCAGGACAGTGAGGGCTACACAGAAAAACCTTGTCTTCAAAAACCAAAAGAAAAGAAAAAAAATGTCACTTTCTTTCTCCACTTGGTGATAAAGAGATATTGTTCTATGCTCCCCCATTGGTGAGGAGCCCTTGCCAGAAGGAGTCAGCAGAAGGGTAGACGTGATCTCAAATTCTACCCTTAACCTCCTTCCAATGCAGAGTAGTGTTTTGTTTTCTTTTGCTAGGAAGCAGCTTTATTTATGTTGGACTAGGCTCAGAGGATTCTCATCCAAACCTGAGCCTTGAGCACATGGGGCTTGGCTTACATACAGTTTTAGCTTTTTCTGTCATCCTAATATGGTAACATACATTTTCACTGAGAATTTTATGGCTCTGGGTCGATGACATTCTCTACAGGAGTCAGATTAGGTTGCTATGACACCAAAGACACAGGAATGCCGTACAGCTGCCCATGCCTGCATTGGTACTAACTGAGCCACATTGTTTTTGCTTGTCCTGTGGCCAGGGGTGGGTTGCTACACTACCAAAGATTTAGTTACAGTATGCTATAATAACAGTTGTGTTGATGTGGACTCTCTCCCAAAAAAGTCAAGAATAACAGCAGCATTTTCAGACCATGGTAGATCATGTGGGTAAAAACTATAGACAATACAGCCACGGAGAAGATGAAAACTGTATTGCCAGGATGTTCAGACTGCTATGGCCTGATTCCTTGCCCCCATTTTCCTTTTTCTTAAAAATAAAAATTTTAATTAAATATTATATAATTCTCCCTTCTAACACCTCCCATCCAAATTCATGGCCTCTTTTTTTAAAATTATTTTTATTTTACACACACACACAATACATGAACAAATATATAAAAACAATCTGCTGAGTTCATTTAGTATTACTTGAATACATATGTTTCTAGGGCTTAACACTTAGTATTGAATAAACAATCAAGGTGTCCCTGCTAGGGAAAACTAATTTTCCTCTCAGCAGTCATGAACTGCTTACAGCTCTTCATCTGGGGCTGGGACCCCATGGGATTTTCCTAACTACTTTGAGTCTCATTGTTGTACAGGTCTTGTTTAGGCAGTCATATGGTTGGAATTCATGGGTGCAGCTTCCCTATTATACCTAGCAGACACATGGTCGAAGCAGACATCTGGTCCTCTGACTCTTACAATCTTTCTGCCCCTCCTTCTGCAATGTTCCCTGAGCCTTAGGTGTAAAAGCTGTGCTACAGATGTGTCAATTGGGGCTGGACGCCCCATGGTCAGTTGTTCTCTGAATTTTGATCAGCTAGCTGTGGCTTTCTGTAATTGCTTCCACCTGCTAGAAAAGAAGCTTCTTTGTGGGGGAGCTAGAGCTGCATTTACCTATGGGTATGAAAGTAAATACTTAGAATACAGTTAAGAATTAACCTGGTTCAGGAAAGTAGCTGTAGTAGGCTCATTCTAAGATCCATGACCACCAGCCCTGGGTAGTTGGCTAGCTTCCCAGTACCAGGAATGATTTTCCCCCTGCTGAGAAGGACTTAAGTCCAATTAGACAGCTCTTGGTTATGCCCAATATACACATGCTACTATTGTTTTTATCTTTAGAGATATCATGCCATGTGGTTTTTTTGTGGTTCATAGGCATCACATCTGGGTAAAAATAGTGATTGAATCTTACCACCTTTTGGTACTATGAAAGCTTGTCCTCAGAAAGGAGGCTTTCAGGTCATACTGAGCTCAGATTCTTCAAGCCCTATGTTTGTAGTATATTGTCTTCAGAAAGAAAATTCTCTTTAGCTTCCCAGCAACACAAGCTTACAACCAAGGGTAATAGCCTATATTGTTTGAGGCTTCCCTTGGACTACCCTGACCAACAGCTCCAAAGGAGGTTTCTGATGCCTGGCACTGAGTTTCTGTTAGGTAGTCTATGGGTCTTGGCAAGAGCATTATCACCCCAGGTGTCATAACTTCATTTAGGTAAAGAAATATACATATGCATATGTGTGTGCATACACTTATATGTATTATAATTTTAGATAAATATAAAATAATATGATTTCCTATGTCTTTTTAAGATCCTTAGTATCATCTTTCCTCCTTGCCTCTTCTTCTGTAGGAGCAGTTTTAGATAAGAGTCAGAGCTCACAAAATAAATTCCCAAATCCTAAAGTTTCAGGAAAAATGATCTAAGCACCAGCCAGATCCCAATTTTAATAAGAAGAGACATTGGTCAACATTGAGTTGACAAACATGTAATCATTATTTAACAATAGTTTTAAAACAGCTATAACAAAAAGCTGAGCATTTAGAAACTAACTTGAGACACATGAGAAATAGAAAGTCTCAGCATAGAAATGAAAGGACCAAATGGAATTATCAGAAGAGAAACAACACTTTAAAAAATGAGTTAGCAAAAGAAGAGAGGACAGGTGGGATAGTCAAGGAACTTGAAGACAGAGCAAGAGAATTTACTTGATCAACAGGAAAATAGAATACAAACAAAATAGACAATGTCAAATAATTATGTTATATATTGTCACATTTGATTATATATAACTAAGGTATATATATCATATAATTATGTATGTCACATGCACATTTATGCATATATATGGATGCAGTGTGTATATTTATCATATATATGGGATAGAACTGATATATATATTTTAACATGATATATATTTAATAAAGATACCTAACATATTTAACCTTAAAGGCCAACATGAAAAAGGAAAGAGAATAAGAACAAGGTATTCCAAGAAATAATAACTGAAACTTTCCCAAATCCGGCAGAGCTACACTTAAACCCAAAGAAATTCTTGTCAAAGCACATCATAGCTAATCTTCAAGAACAACAGTGAGAAAAGACAAAATAAATCTTGAAAGCAGTCAGAAAAGAATTGATGGATTAACCATTTGAAAAAAAATTAAACGACACCAGACTTCAACAACAACAAAAAGATTACAAGCGCAAAGAGAGGTACATTCTTTCTCAGGTGCTGAAAGAAATGTCAACCCAGAATCTAATATCCAGTGGCATTATCCTTCAAAAATAAAGAGGATGAGCCAGGCATGGTGGTGTTCCCTGGTAATCTTATTTCTTGGGGAGATGAGGCAAGAGGGTTGGAAGTGCCAGTCCAGTCTAAGTTACAAAGCAAGCACTTATGAGGGAGTTTGACCATTCTTCACTGAGTATCTGGGCAATGCAAACTGGCCTTTCTCTTCCTCCTCCTCCTCTCCTTCGTTCTCTTCCCCTTCCTCCTCCTCCTCTTCTTGGGCTGTGGTGGGAGAGGTCACAAAGGTGGGAAAGGCAGGCCTGGGAGGACTGGGAATGAGCATGATCAGAGTACATGATGTCAAGTGCCCAAATAATCAATAAAAATATTCTGTTGGGAAAGAAGAGAAAGTAGGCCCAACAAAAAGAATGGGTAAAGGAGACTCTCTGATAAAACGGAAAACTACAGAAGTCATCTGGACTGTTGTAAAGGAAAAGAACAACAGAAAAAGCCAAGTATATTATTCTTCTTGCATTTTCTAAATTCCGTTTAACAACTGAAGCAAACTTATAGTAATGTCTAATGTGTACCTGAACATATGGCTAAGGGAGACTTGTTTAAGACAATTGCATTTTAAGTGAGGAAGGGCAGTGAGGTGCTAAGAGAGGTGGAATCTCTATACTTCATTAAACAGGTAAGAAGGTGGTGGTAGACTGTGACAAGGTGTGTTTACACAATGAAGTGCCTAGAAGACATGCTAAAAGTGCCATGTGGGGAAGCCTGCCTGCAGACCCTCTCTTCTCCCTTTGTTCCCCCAGATCCAACCCCCCAGGCTCATCCTCATCTCTGCAGCATGAACCTCCCAGGACAAGTAGACTAAAGCAGAGCCATACCTCTCCTTCTGATCCTGAGATCCAGTGCCCCCAGATGTGTAGCAGAAAACCTTCTGGGGTCTCCATTTCCTGTCTGACCCCATTCCCAATAGATCACAAAGAACTTTTCTTCCAACCTTACTTCCCCCAACTTCTCCCAGTATCCTAGTCTCAACACCAGCAGGCATTCCCCTTGAAAACACCAGCTTAACAGGCCAAGAAAACAGGCAACACACAACCATTACTCTCTAAAATCCAGAGAGGAAACAGAAACCAAAGAACAAAAATCCACCCAAATAAAACAAATCAGAAATCATCACCTAGACCTATACTCAGCCCAAACTCAGATGCCTAAATGCCAGCATAAAAACATAATCAGTAACAGCCAGGGCGATATGTCTCCACTAGAGTCCAACTATCCTACCTGAATATTCCAACATAGCTGAAGCAACAGAAAAAACTTAAAAGGCAACTATATGAAGATAATAGAGATTCTTAAAGATGAAATTAACAAATTACTTAAAAATGCAGGAAAACACAAAGAAATAACTGGGGGAAATAAATAAAGTCCTTAAAGAAATCCAAGAAAACACAAACAAAAGTGTAAGGAAACTGTTTATTCAAGACTTGAAAAGGGAAATAGAATCAAAGAAAACAAAATGAGGGAATTCTGGAAATGAAAACATTTATGAATTTGAACAGGAACCATAGAGGCAAGCTTCACCAACAGAATACAAGAGGTGGAAGAGAAAATATCAGGCACTGAAGATATGATAGAAGAAATGAATACAATGGTCTAAGAAAATACTAAATCTAAATATTCCTGACACAAAACATGCAGGAAATCTGGGACAGTATGAAAAGACTAAACCTAAGAATAATAGGAATAGAAGAAGGAGAAGAAATCCAGGTTAAATGCCCAGAAAACATTTCCAAAAAATCATTAAAAAAAGTTTCCTAACCTAAAGAAGGAGATGCGTATAAAGGTACAAGAAGCATACAGAACACCAAATATTTGACCAGAAAAGAAAGTCCCCAGCACATAATAATCAAAACAATAACATACAGAACAAATAAATAAAATTAAAAGCTACAAGGGAAAAAGGTCAAGTAACATATAGTGGCAGACCACTAGAATTACACCTGATTTCTCAAAGTAGACTCTTAAAACCAGAAGGTCCTGGGCAGATGTGCTGAAAGATAAACTTTCAGTCCTCATAGATGGAGGTAATATGATATTCCATGATGAAACCAAATTTATGGTTAACTACACCCATAAAAGCACAGGGAATAAATAATCTCAGACCAGCAAAATCAAACACACACACACACATACACACACACACACCACACTACCAACAACAATAAAATAACAGAAATCAACAATCTTTGGTCATTGATATCTCTCAATATTAATGGTCTCAATTCCCCAATAAAAATACACTGACTAACAGAATAGATGCAAAAACAGGATCTATCCTTCCATTGCATCCAAGAAACCCACCACAACATCAAGGATAGATGTTACCTCAGGGAAAATGGTTAGAAAAGCAAATAGATGTCAGAAACAAGATAGTGTAGGCATATTAATATCTAACAAAGTAGACCAGAAACAAAAATTGATCAACAGATATAGGACACTACATGCTCATCCAACAAAAAAATCTACCAAGATAACATATCAATTCTTAACATCTATGTTCCAAACACAAGGGCACCTAAGTTTGTAAAACAAACACAACTACAACTTAAATCACACATTGTTCCTCACATACAGGTACTGGGAGACTTTGATACCCCACTAGTGTGCCATCAAGACAAAAACTAAACAGAGAAATACGGAAGCTAACAGATGTCATATAACAAATGGATGTTTCAAATAGTTATAGAACATTCCACACAAACACAAAAGAATATGCCTTCATCTCTGTACCTCATGGAACTTTCTTCAAAATTGACCACATACTCAAACTGAAAGAAAGACTCATCATATACAAGAAAAGTGAAGTAACTCCATCCTCAGACCCCCATGGATTAAAGCTGGATATCGGAAGCAACAGATAGTTCACAAACTCATAGAAACCTAGTAACTCTCTACTGAATGAAAAATGGATCAAGACATGAAAAAAGAAATTTAAGACTTCCTAGATTTCAATGAAAGTGAATATACAACATGCCCAAACATATGGAACACAATGAAAGCAGTGCTAAGAGGAAAGTTCATAGCACTAAGTGGTTATCTCATACTAGCGACCTAACAGCACACCTGAAAGCTCTAGAACAGAAAGGATTAATCATACCCAAGAAAATTAGATAACAAGAAGTAATCAAACTGAGGGCTGAAATCAATAAAATAGAAAAAAGAATACAAAAAAATCAATGAATGAAACACAAGTTGGTTCTTTAAGAAAATCAACAAGATAGACAAACCCTTATCTAAACCAACTAAAAGACACAGAGCGAATATCCAAATTAACAAAATCAGAAATGAAAAGGAGGACACAACAAGAGATACCAAGGAAAATCACAAGGACATACTTCAAAAACCTGTATTCCACAAAATTGTAATATCAAAAGAAATAGATAATTTTTCCATAGGTACCACCTACCAAAGTTAAATCAATACCAGATTATAACTCCTTGATGAGGGAGTCCCCTCTGTGTGCTGTGATTACAATTAATAAACAAAGAAACTGCTTTAGACCTATAGCAAGGTAGAACTTAAGTAGGAAGGGAAAGGTAGGTAGAATGCTGGGAGAAAGGGAATGCCATGGATCCACTGCCAGAGATAGATGTGCTGAAACTTTGCTGGTAGGCCACAACCTTGTGGTGATATACCAATTAATAGAAGTGGATTACATTAAGATGTAAGAGTTAGCCAATAAGAAGCTAGGGCTAATGGACCAAGTAGTGATTTAATTAATACAGTTTCTGTGTGATTATTTCGGTCTGGGTGACCATGATGAACAAGCGGCCTCCTTGCAACAACCCCTTATGAACTAGAAGTGGTCATTAAAAGTCTCCCAACCAAAAGACATTCAGGGCCAGAGAGTTTTAGAACAGAATTCTACCAGACTTTTAAAGAAGAGTTAACACCAATACTCCTCAAGTTATTCCACAATATAAAAACAAAAAGGTCATTGCTTAATCCATTTTATGAGACCCCAGTTACCCTGATATCTGAATCACATACATGCACAGCAAAGAGAGTTACAGATCAATGTACCTATGAACATAGATGCAAAGATACTCAATAAAATATTTGCAAACTGAATCCAAGAACACATCATCCTAGAGATGCAGGGATGGTTCAATACATTTTAAAAATCAATAAATGTAATCTACCACATAAATAAAATGATAGAAAAAAGGTCTTTACCAAAATTCAACATCCTTTCATGATATATGTCTTAGAAAGATTAGGGATAGAAGGGTCATACATAAACATAATGAAGGCAGTTACAGCAAGCCTTTAACCAATGTTAAATTAAACGTAGAGAAAGTCAAAGCAATTCTACTAAAATCAGGAGCAAGACAAGGTTGTTTACTCTCTCCATATCTATTCAATATAATATTTGAAGTCTTAGTTAGATCAGTATGGCAACTGAAAGAGATCAAAGGGATACAAATTGGAAAGGAAGATATCAAAGTATCTTTCTTTGCAGATGACATGATAGTATACTTAAGTGACTCCAAAAATTTCAACAGGGAACTCCTATAGCTGATAAATACCTTCAGCAAAGTGACTGGGTACAAAATTAACTAAAAAAAACTGTAACCCTAATTTATATACTTTTGCTTAGTTTTTGCTTTTGATGTCATACTTGGAAACCATTGCCTAACTCAAGGTCACAAAGATTGACTGATTGATTTTTATTTTTATTTTTGAAACAGGTCTCACTTTGCCCAGGCTGGCCTTGAAATTTCCATATAACCAAGGATGACCTTGAACTTCTGACTCTCCTTCTTCAACCTCCCAAGTACTGTGATGACAATTGTGTGCCACCATAGCTGGCTCTAATTTCATCCTTTACATTTAGGATTATATTCAGTTTTGAGTTGGTTTATAGCATAGTATGATTGATATTTGCAAAGAAATCTGTGCATTAAGCACCTCTATATCATAATTTTGGAGGAGTTTATTACAGACTGAATATATTTGGGTCATATATTTAGTTTACTCTTCAAGTATCTATCATTTAATAGATATGTTTAGATAATTTATGCTCAATGTAAATATTGTTATATTAATGCTTAATTTTCTTTTTGATGTCTCTGCTTTAGTTTTTCTGTATTTATATAGGTTACTTGAACATATTTTAGAACTCTATTTTGATTTACCTAATTTTTTGTGGTCTTTATTTCTTCTTTCTTACCTTCTACTGAAAATAATTCTTTTCTCATACAATATATCTTGACTATAGTTTCCTTTCCTTATATTCCTCCAAGTTCCTCCCTACCTGCCCTCACATCAAGATTCACTCTATTTCTGTCTCTCATTAAAAAAGAACAGGCTTCTAGGAGGTAGCAAGCAAACATGATAAAATAAAATATAATAAGATAAATCAAAAACCATCACATCAAGGCTTGACAAAGCAACCTAATAGGTGGAAAAGAGTCCCAAGAGAAGGCCCAAGTGTCTGAGACCCACTCATTCTCAAACTCAGAAGTCCCATAAAATACTAAGCTGTAAATTATAATTTATATGCAGAGGACCTGACACAGACCCATGTAGGCCCTTTGCTTGCTGCTTTAGTCTGGGAATTTATATGCACCTTGCTTAGTCAATTCACAGAATGTAGCACGATTAATAAAAATCCAGATACAGATATTGGGGTTTAACCTGAAGGTCAGAAAAGCAAAACAGCCAGCCACTGGCTCTTACATCTACCTCAGTCCGAAATGGCGATTTTGCCTCCAGGAATCCTCAGACTGAGAGCTGTCTCCTCCCATTTTATATTCCTCTCTGGGGCTGGGACTAAGGGTATGCACCACTACTGCCCAGTTTCTGTGACAAACAAGTGTGGCTACTGTAATTAAAGGTATGTTTCACTACTGCCTGGTCTATAAGGCTGACCAGTAGGGCTGTTTTACTCTATGATCTTCAGGCAAACTTTATTTATTAAAATACAGATGAAATATCACTACAATAGGGCCATGTTCTCCTGATGTGTTCCACCCACTCTGGTTCTTACACTCTTTCTGCCTCCTCTTCTGTGGGATTTCCTGAGCTCTAAGGAGAGGGATTTGATGAAGACATCCCATTTAGAGCTGTGTGTTCTGAGGATCCTTTCCCTCTCTGCCTAATGTCCGGCTGTGGGTCCCTACAGCTGTTCCCATCTGCTGCCAGAGGAAGCCTCTCTAATGATAGCTTAAAAAGTGATCTATGAATATAGCAAAATAACACTAGGAGTCATTTCAATTGATACTTGTCTTTTTAGACCTGTAATGTTTGGTTTACCCTAGGTCTATAGGCTATTTAGTCTCTGGTTCTTGGTCACCCAGCCAGCATCAGATATGGGTTCCATCTCATGGAGTGGGCCTTAAGTCAAATCAGACAATGGTTTGCTACCCCAAAAAGTCCTGTGCTGTAGTGAAAGGGGAGTGCGGGCCTGCTTTTCGTCCCGCCCGGCTCCCGCCCG
>LOJH01061886.1:0-10930 GCA_001685095.1 Ellobius talpinus
GATGATGATGATGATGATGATGATGACAATGATGACGAGGGTAGGGTGAGGTGGTGGAGGAGGAAGAGGAAACAGCAGAAGTAATAGTAGTGGTGATAGTGAAGGATGAGAGATGCCCACTAGAAAATTTCAAAGAGTATCACTGAAATTCACAAGCACTTGGCCCTTGCCAACCCCCTTCCAGTTCCTCATTCATTCATTCATTCATTCATTCATTCATTCATTCATCTTCACACATCTACTATGAAGGCTTTGTTCCCTGCCCCACTGGAGAGATGAGGCATGGTGGCACTGAATGATACACGGGTGTCCTTGAAAACACACATGAAGACTAAGTGCATGGAAGCTGAGAAGTAGGCTGATGTGTTAGTAACAAAGTTCATTTCAGTGACATGGTTATTGAATGACAATATTCTGTGAGACATATCTGATGCTGTATACACTAAGATTCTTAATACATCAAAATGATCAGAACATTTAAAGATTGATTAAATGTAGAGACAGGCAAAAACATTGCTAAAGTAATTCTGTATACAAAATTCCAGTCCTCCTGACTGCCTTAAAGCGGCTTCTATCCAACAAAAGGAGCCCATTTTCATTTGGATGCAGTTTTTATTCAGAAGCGGCTTCAAAGAACGAATGCTGGAGGGGCAAAGCAGAGTTCAGCTATCAATACAAACAGCCTAGAGCCTTCTAGGGGTGATGATTCAGGCAGAGCACAGGGGTTGGTAAACTTGGATTTGAACCCAGGAACTGGATGTGGTTGAGTCAGTTCTCCACTTAGCATGAAACTCTTTGGGGCCAAGGGGACAGAAGGAATAGGAAGCTAGAGGGTTTTGTGTTTGAGGTTTTTCAAAGGGCGCTCCAGGACTGGAGAGATGGCTCATTGGTTAAGAGCACAGAGTACATACTGCTCTTGCAGAGGACCAAAGTTTGGCTCCCAACATCCACAGAGGCTACATGAGCATTTCAGGCAATCCCTGGAAGAGAGTGTTTAATATGTTGTCCCTGGCTATAGACATTGTTTTTGGAAGATTGTGAATCTTTAGGAAGTGGAGAAACTGGACCCCTTGCACACTAAGCATGCTGTCTACCACTAAACTACACCCATGACCCCCAATGTTGTAGTTATACATGATATAACTGTGCCCATATTGACTAGTCTGCACAAGTATGAAGGGGGAGAATACAGAATGACCAGGGACATAGCACCAGTGGAGGAGTCAGTAAGTCTGTCTGGATTCAAAGCTCACGGGTCTCACTCTCTGTATGGTAATGCCAGACATGGCACACCTCTCTGTGCCTCTGTGTCTTATGAATGAAGGTGTGGATGAGCTTGGTGAAGATGTTTAGGGGGAATGAATCAGTGTGTAATAGATCAGGTATACTGACCACTCAGTAACCCTGTGTGTGTATGTTCGTGTGTTCTCATGTGCACACAGTGACATGAGCATGGGTTCTAAGGGTTCTGAGCTCTGAGAAAAGTCAAATGGGAAAAATACTGACAAATAACTGTATTTTGGATCTTTTTTCTTTCCAATTGTATTTCTTCATTTCCAAGTGTTTTCTGCGTTCTACTTTTCTGCTCAAAGATCAGAAAAATAACTTCACGTTTGCCTTTAACCACCTGCAGAGAAAGGCTCACCAGTCTTCATGAGCAGAACTCCCATGATCACACTGTAAACTCAGGAAAAAATGCCGAACTTCATGACTTGTAGGTCATGAATCCCACGGGGTCAGCAGATTTACCTGTGTAAGCACCTGAGGTTCAGAAACTTGGGCAATCCCCCATGGTGGGTCATGTGGTCAAATCTCCTTTGCACTCTAGCCCAAGATGTGACTTGGAGAAGCTGCCTCTGCCAGCTGGGTCAGCTTTTCGGCTCCCTTATCCTGAAAAGGCTCATTTGTGTGTTTACATCTGTACATAAGGGTGCATGTGAAGGCCAAAGGTCAACCTTGGACGTTTTTCTCAGAATGCTGTCCACCTTGTTTTTTAAGGCAGGTTATCCCCGATCTGGTACTTAACAATCCTTCTAGGCTGGCTGGCCAGTGAGACCCAGGGATCTTCCTCCCTCTGCCCCACCAGTGCGGGGATTACAAACGCATGCCATGGCCCTCTACTGTTTTCGTTTTGTTTTGTTTTGCTTCCGTGTGACTTCTGGGAGTATGTTACTCCTTGAGCTGTCTCCCAAGCCTTGAAAAAGCATAGAAAACTTTACAGTTGCCATTAAATAGTATCGGTCCTTGGGTTCCAGCTGGACAACCCCATGTCATCTTCTCTGCTAAGGAAAGGATATTGTCAGTATCCCACCCCACCCCCTGCATCCCACTGACACTGCCTGACCACCACCACTTGGGGAACCCCTAGATTCATCCTTTTCCCAGTTCACCAATCCAAATTCGCCTCCAGAGAAGAAAAACAGAAAACATGTATCCACCCCTCTGACCTTTTCCATGTTTTCCTTCTGACTTTTTTTTTCCTTGTCTTAAAACAAGCGGCATTTTAAGCAAGATACCAGCATATATTTATGGGAGTTTAATAACTTCATCCATTAATAACATAGACAAACTAATTTACCCAAACGTGTCTGTTTTAAACTCTGGGAACAAAGAGTAGGAGGATGGAAATCAATCTTGCCTTTGTACTTGAGCCGCTGACCCGTTAAAGCTTTGAAGATCGTTTCTTTAAGAAATCGTCCAGAGTTATTTAACCACAAACAGCAGCTACCTTCCCATTCCAGCTGCGTAATCAAGCAGAATAAATTACAGTGGTTTTTTTTTTTAAGAGTTAACTCTATTTTTCCCCCCTCTGTTTAACTGAAAGTCCTTTACAACAATTTGACAAATAAGCCCCATGGCCAAGAGCATGCTCGCGTGGTGCTGGAGCGGGGAGCCACATGAAAGCTGCTCCCCTTATCCCTGCTGCAGCGGCCCAGGTGGTACCTTTAAAGCAGGCATAATGAAGCTCCTTCGCCTGTAGGAGCAAGCCCTGGCTCGGGACTTGAGCACTCCTCACGGGGTAGCAGGTTTTGGCCCAAGCCCCGAACGCCCATTCTGCCGAGGGACCCAACGCTGAGAAAGTACAGGTCAGTCTGGCCCCGGGGCCAGCACAAACAGTCCTTCCCAAGTCTAGCCAGCATTCCTCCGTACAAGCCTCTCCAATCCACACTGATAAGAATCTGTCTCTGTGGGTCTTGAAAGAGTCAAAGGCCCTTCTTAATCAAGTGATCAACTGTTCATTTTTAAAGCTTGGCTGGTTCAATTAAGACCACAGGCAGGAGACAGGCTGGTCATATTACCCTGGCCAGTCGCTGGTCCTGAAACCTACCTCTGACCAGCCTGTTCCTGGGCCAGCCTGGAATGCTCTGGGCCCCAACCCAATGAAATCCAACCCATCCTTCAAGGCCTAGTGCTGGTCCTACCTCCTTCCAGAAGCTCCCTGGCCTCTGTGGGTAGTGACCACTACTCCTACAAGCCACAGCCATACCTTAGGGTCCTTTATAAAGTTTTCCAGGCCCTAAGGTTCTCTTCAGCTCCTAAACAGACAACTCCTGAGGAGGGTGCCCACAGCGCCCCCACCGTGGGAGAGACTGGCCTGGCAGCAGTGCCCTTCATTCACCTCAGAGTCACCAGGCATCTCTCACTTGGTGCTGCTCTAGGAAGTTCTCTATGAGTCAGCTGTCAGGAATCTAGAATGTAATCCATTCTGCCAGAACAAAAATTATCTGAGATAACATAGCGAGGTCCTCTGACCAATCTGTCTCATGGCAAACCCCAGGAAGGCATCCGGTGGCTGGCCAACCCAGCAGGTTCCACTTTGTCTACACTGTACCTGCCACAGAAGCCAACCAGAGGTACCTGTTACACAGCCCATGCCTGCTCGTAACCTGGATAGCCCAGCCAATAGATGTAACCCACAGAAGGATTAAGGAATGAAGGAATAAATAAATGTCTTCCAACCATACTAAGAACTCAGCCCAAGCCTGAACTATAGCAATGATTCAGTGGGAGGCACAGCTGTCTCCCTCTGTCTTATATCCAGCCCCAATCACCCAGCCCCCATAGTACATGGAAGGAGCTCACTATGCCCACCTCTTTCCTTCCATTACCTTGGTTGCACATAAATGAAAATAGAGGGGCCTCAGAGATGCACAGGCCCAGAAGGCTTGACTGTCATCAACTCTGGGGACAAGGATGAGAGAGCAGGATGACCCAGGAGTTCTGTGGGACTCATGAAAGACACACACTCCTGAACCTGGCCCTTCAGTCTTAACTCTAAGTCCGCTCTTTAATGTGGAAACAGCACAGACACCCTTGTCCTCAGACGTCGCCTTAACATGGGCCCTCATTTCTCCATCTGTCCTTGGCACTAGGCACAGGGAACAAAGCCTCCCTAAGGGCCCCAGCCTTGAGTTCCCATTAGGCAGACCTCAGTTCTGATCCTACATTCTGTCTGCCCAGGGTAACAACTAGCCATAGTGGGTTTGCTTTTTTTCTATTTGAGACCAATATGCTTATGACGCAGACAGTGTCCTGGGCTCCCATCTGCTGCTCCTCTCCCTCACAGTCCCCACTCCAGCCTGGATCCATCCACAACCCTGTGACTTACCCATCTCTCCTGATCAAGTATTATGCTTGTCACCTCTGACTTCAAATGCAGCAAGCCCCTCATTGGTGTGACCCTACACCACCTTTAAAACACAATTACCGACAGCAGGAGGGTTGACCCGGGGAGGGACATTGGAAGAAGTCTGCATGGCGTACGGGTGGGGCCATTCTTGTGGCAGAAGCCTCCAGAGGGAAGCTGTCCTCAGAGTGCCTTACCTCGCCTCCACCCCACTCTGCAGCCACTGTGTTGGAACCCATTTAAAGCATTCAAGCATATAATCAAATTTCAGTAATGAGTTATTAATTAAGCAAGGGCAACCAATTCTCTGCTAACTGCCTCATAAACAATCGACAGGAGATTTGTGAATTTTGACTTCCTGACACTATTAAACAAATCAATATTAGGCTCAGACACAGCAGTTCAGACCGTTTTCTCTGTTACTCAGCTACCAGCTGCCTGGAATACTAATGAAAGAATTAAGAGCTAGGGATTCTGCAGGCATGCCATCAAAAAGATCCTTATCTGTGGGGAATTGGGGCCTGATTTGCATGGAAGAAGACATTGCTTTTGTAGGTACAATTTTTCTCAATATGTCACTGATAAGTATTTCTAAAAGTGCTGGGCAGTGGCACAGCCACCACCTTCAGAAGAGCAGTCGGCACCCTACCGGAGACGTCGCCAAACAAGGCAACTGATTTATTTATGTGCTTTGGAGACTAGTTAATTTATAACTAAGCTAGCTCAGGAAACTTGAGTATGAGAACACAGTCAAACTTCTTACTTGGCTGTTGAGAGCTCATTTGTGCTGGTGTCAAGACACCAACCTGAAAGAAAGAGAGTTTGCGAAACCTGAGTGTGACGTCCTGAAAGTCACCCTACATTCTCCAGTCTCCACGTACCTTCAGCATTCACTGGACAAACTCCATCCTACACTATTAGAGTCTTCAGGGGCAATGTTGGAAATGTTCCTTTGTTTATCTAAAGAAATACAGTGTAGCTGTTGCCAAGCTGAGTGTCTCTCCCAGGAACCACCTCAAAGTCTCAGATTTATGTCGGGGGCCACTCAGCATGTGTAATCTATTTGCTCTGTGCCCTCCTGTTCCAGCCAATTAGCAGTTGACCTGAAGATTTAAGGACCGAGGCGGACATGGTAAGGGGGACCCTCTCAAGACTCTAAGATGCTGAAGGTCACCTGCTTATCACAATGTCGCCAAAATTCCTCAAGGTTAATCACACACAGAGTTCCTATCTTGGATATGTATATGTATCACCCAGCTAGAGAAATGTTATGTACACATGTAGGTATTAAAAGACATACACATGTAATTATAACATATAGACACAGTACACGCATCTAGGCACATACCGTGCTGGCAGGTATAAAGGCTGATTCTTTGTTTTCATGTGTGTGTGTGTGTGTGTGTGTGTGTGTGTGTGCTCGCGCGCATGCGCGCATGTTCACGTGTGTAGGCGTGTGCTTGTGCATGTGCCCATGAAGGCTAGAAGTTAATGCTGGGACTCTTCCTACATTACTCTTACCACCTTGTATTTTTTGAGGCAGGACCTCTCAGACAAACCCAGTGCTCACTGATATGGCCCATCTTACTAACCAGCAGACTCTGGGTTACCTATCTTTGCCTTTGGAGCATGGCTGCCATATAACATTTTAGTGGGTTTTGATGAGGGTCTACACTCAAGTTTTCTTCTACTGCAAACACTTAAACCATTGAGCCTCCTCCTCAGCCTGAGGTTAAGCCATGTGCCCCCATTGTATATATCTAAAAAATTTCATTAAGATTTACATGCATTACAAAAGGAGCTTTTGATTTTTGAAAAGCCTTACCATTGTGGTCCTAGAGAATCTCCTTGGCATAGGTCAAACCCTGCAGGATACCTAAAATCCAGTTCATATACAATATTTCAGAATTGCAGCAGCTGGTTGGATGAGACTTCTCTGTGGACTAAAATAGATAAGAAGAAAACAAGAGGAATCTGTGGTCTGTGGACATAGACTGATCTCATTTGATTCTCATTACATAACCTGTTATATCTTATCACATAATCACTGTTATAATTTTTATGAGAGGTACCTCTCATAATGTCATATATTTGAGCACTTGGTCTCCAAGTGACGGCGTTGTTTGGGAAGGGTGTGGAAATCTTTGGAAGTAGGGCTGGAAGAAGTATATCCCTGGGGGTGTGCTCTAAGATTTTATAAACCGTTCTACTTCCTATTCCTTCTTTTTTCTCACCGCTTTTGACTGCCAGGCCAACCTCGTGTTTCTACCCTCTGGCTGCCGTGTGCCACCATAATAGACCTTATTTCCTCTGCAACTATAACCCAAAATAAGCCCTTTCTCCCCTAAGTTGTCTTTTTAAATCAGACTTTCTATCACAGCAAAAGAAAAGTAACTAATACAGACATATGGAGACTACCTTTAACTTGTTCGGGGTCACTCAGCATGTGACAGACCTGAGACCTGGAAGTATCAGGCTACATAATCTCTCTGTGTGTAAGGTTCCTCACAACTCTTTGTCATGCAGAACCCCTGTTGATTCTGTCCAAACATTATATTTTGATTTTCCATTAGCTACTATTTAAAACAGTTTCAGCAATAGACAAAGTCTAATGTCAAGAGGCATGGAAAGCTACTTGCTTTTAGGATCATAATCTGATTTCAAAGTTTAAATGTCCCTGTTACTTCACAGGCAATACCCTTTGGCACACCAGCACCATCTATTTAAAGTGACTACACATAATTAAGAGAATTCATAAAACGAAAATTCAGGAAGTGTCTGTTTCCCACCATGCCTCTGCTCCTTGCCTTGATGTAGCAAACTGAAATGCATTAGGTATAAAACACATTGGTTCAAAGCATCGGCCACCCACTCAGAGATGCTTCAAATACTCAAGAAGGGTGTTTCCAGTTCCATATTTCTGGGTGAGGCTATGTTGGTCTGTGAGTGTTATTTTCAAGCAACAGAACCTAGTCAGTTTAAGTAAAGGAATTTATTAAGGACAATTATAGCGTTCATAGACTTTCTAGGAAGATTGGGGGAATTGAACTTGGACTCTAAAAGATTTAGCATGGCCAAGAGGACCTTTTTCTAGAGGAAGAAGCAAATGCACTGTGCTGTCAAAACCAAGATCTCTGCAGCCCACACCTCAGAACCTCTACTACTGAATGACAGACTCTTCACAGGAGGGAGCTTTGGTCACAGATATCGGCACTCTGATGGGCCTGACACACGTCTGATCTTCTTGTGCTAGCAATGAAAGTCTCCTGCTCTGTCCACTTCCCACAGTAGGTCCCTTGGCAGAATCAGCCACAAGAGTATCTGTAAAATCTCGCTTTGCTGTGCTTGCACCAACATATCATCTAAAATACAAAGTGAAGAATAAGAAAGGTGTGCAATAGTTAGCAAGCCATCTAATCTCCACATTAGCCATAGATGCACTGGTCTGGTCATGACTTTTCTGCTACCTTAGCCTATATATAGTAAGGCTTGCAATACACCTACACAGTACCCCGTGGTGAACTAAATACTCCATGGCAATAATTTTAGTTTCCACAAATGTCTCCTCAGCCAGTATTTACAGCCGTTTCTGCATGTGAGAAACTGAGGTTGAGACTTTAAGAAACTTAGTTTTGCTATTTCCTGGTCTCCAAAAATAGCTATATTAGTCAAAGAACCAAATCGCGGGAGCACCCATTTACACACAAGCTGAGAGACTATATGATGTTTTATTTATTATATGATTTCTCTAAGCCTCAGCTTATTCATCTAAAGGGGAAAAAGTGTAAATCATTACTTCATGCCCAGAGTCCATGACAGACTGAGATAACAGGTATATCGTCTAGTGTAGAATCCAGCAAGATCAATATGAAACAAATACACACATGAAGAAAACTGGAAAACAAGCCAAGAAAGGAGACTTCTCGGTACCCCTTTAACACCACCCTTGTCTTGCTAAGAACATGAGATACTCGATATCTGCTTAATGCAAGAAGGTTTCATGGCCAATTGCTCAATGTAAAAATAGGATTATGTGCCTGGGGGAAAAGGAACCTTTTATAGTAGCAGTGACTTGCTTTAAAAACAGGCCTGTTGACACTCAGGCTTAATTAAGCTGCTTTCTTGATGAATCTGGTGTGACAGCGGCCTGCCCCTTCCACATGCTCACACTCCCAGGGCTGGGCTCTCTCTGGTTTACACCAGTAAGTTACTGAGGAATAGTGGCGGAGGGAGGAGAGATGGACTTCTTTAGGGGCTTGTCTCACGGCTTTTGTTTGTGTGTCAAAAATCAGGAATCATTAGAGGGAAAATTAGAGGTTAAATTGGTACAGGACCTTAACAAACTTGAGTGGAAGCATAGACAAAAGGAAGGTCTTGCTATCAGTTGAGACATTTTTGTTTGAGGGTGGGAAACTCCGAAGCTACTGTGGTCTGAGAACTATGGGGAAGGAGAGGAAAGGATATTTTAAAGATTGTAGTTGTAGCGATAGTGTGTTTGTGCTTTAACATACAAAGTTCTCCTGAACATCACAGTGTGGAACGAGCCACACTAGTTAGCCACAGAGGCCAGACCACGGTAGCAACCCTTTAATCCCAACACTTGGGAGACAGAGGCCAACAGATCTCTGTGAGTTCAAGGATGCCCTGGGCTAGACGAGACTGAATCAGTCTAAAAGAGAAACGGAGCCACGCAGTGGTGGCTCACACCTTTGATCCCAGCACTAGAGAGGTGGAGACAGGAAGTGACTGACTGGGCAGAGAGAGGAATATAAGGCAGGAGGAGACAGGAGCTCAGTGCAGTCTGAGATCAGCATTCAGTCTGCAGACTAGTAGAAACAGGATACCCCATTCTGTCCGAGAATTGCATAGAAGTGAAAACTAGTGGCTGGCTGCTCTGCTTCTGTGATCTTTCAGCTTTCACTCCCTAATATCTGACTCCGAGTTTTTATTAAGACCAATTAGAATTTGTGCTACATGTGGTTGAAGTAATAATAATGTAAAAAGAGGCTGTAAGTTTGAGGGTTGCCATACAAAAGGGGCTAAAGGAAGGAAGCAACATATATGCAGTACACAGATGGGAAATTTTAGTTTTTTAATTAAAAAAGAATAGAACTGTGTTAGCAGGCCTTTGTGACTACATGATAAACACACCTGTGAAATGCAAACACTCGTGTAAGCACAGTGTGCCCTTGCGTCTGCAGCGTGCAGCCTCCATGAATGCTGCTGTTACGATGACACTGTGAAACGCCATGTTCTAAACTTTAATTTTAAGGAGATGATCTGTGAAGTGAATAAAAGTGGCTGAGGAGGGAGAGACAGTTCAGTCTGTAAAGTGTTTACTCTGCAGTGCAAACACCTGATTTCTACCCCTAGAACGTATGTTTTTAAAAAGGGGGTGGGGGATCCTGAGCTCACAATCAGAGCGCTGGGAAGGTGGAGACTGGGAGTCCTCTGGGATTTCTTGGGGAGCCACCTAATCAAGCTGACAAGTACCAGCTAAAAGTGAGAGATTCTGTCTCACTAACAAAAACAAAATAAGCAAACGGAACCAATGAATTTGCATTTATTTTCTTGGGACACCGTCTGACCGACGTCCCTTCTGGGTCTTAATTTGTATTCTTCCCAGATAACCCTACTATTGTCAATGTTTTCCAGAGGAGATTCTTGAAGCCAGAGAAGTAAAGAATTTGCACAATATCCCACCGCTAACAAGCTGAAAAATGAGATCCCAACCCATACTCTGCAGCATCAGTGTCCTCCCCTAGTTTCTGTCCCTTATTGCACTGATTGCCATTCTATGACCCAAAGAAAGAGGTTACTGCCTCTCTCCTGGAACTGTTAGATATGTTTCCTTATTTTACAGGCATAGATAACCCTATAAAAGACCCTATAAAAAATTTTAAAACCTATGTATTCATCAGGGCTCTCTAAAGGAACAGAATTTATAGAATGCATACACATACACACACACATGTGCAAGAGCACACATGCACACACATGCGGGTACACATGAATTTATGAGAATGGCTTCCAGGCTGTGGTCTAGTGAGTCCAACAATGGCTGTCTATCAATGGAAGGTCCAAGAATCCAGTAGTTGTTCAGTCCATGAAGTTGGGTATCTCAGCTGGTCTTCAGCATACACTGGAATCCTGAATGGACTTGCTAATGAGCACAAACAGGCAAGGGAGCAAGCTTCCTTCTTCCATGTCCTTTATATAGGCTGCTAAAACATGAGGGCCGGCTTGATTGGGGTTTCTGTCCTGCCCTGTACCCCACAGCCGGCAAGGTCCCAAAGAAAAATC
>LOJH01061888.1:0-10930 GCA_001685095.1 Ellobius talpinus
TTTTTTTTTTGAGCTGGAATCTCAGTAGCCCAGGCAGGCCCCAAACTCATTATTAGCTGAGGCTGGCCTTAAATGTTTGATCATTCTGCTTCTACCTTCTCAGGGCTGAGATTACAGGTATGAACCACAAAGGGTTTTTTTTGTTCTTGTTTTTGGGGGGGATTGTTTTTGTTTTGTTTTGTTGGTTTTTCGAGACAGGGCTTCTCAGTGTTAACAGTCCTACCTGTCCTGCTACTCTTTGTAGATCAGGCTGGCTTGAAACTCACTGAGATCCACCTGCCTCTGCCTCCTGAGTGCTTGGATTAAAGGTGTGCACCACCACTGCCTGGCTACAAAGGGTTTTCTGTGTGACATGAAAGGGACAGACCAGTCAGCGTGGAAAGGGCTCAGTATACAGAAAGCTAATGTGTCAGTTTCTACCAGGCACTGTGTCCTATGGCCACCTCAGTAGGTGACTGTTGCCTGTGGGGGACTTGTTTATTAATTAATGTTTGGGTTCCTCCAAGAGCCACAACAGAGGGCCCAGGAGGGATCCCCAGCCAGGTAAGAGCCAGGCTGCTGTCTCCATCCTAGACACCAAATAGCTGGTCCTTGTCCTCTTCCTCCAGGGACTCTGTAAGCTCGGATCAGCTGGAGGGACTGACTTTAGCATGAAGCAATTTGCCGAAGGCTCGACTCTCAAACTGGCCAAGCAATGCCGGAAGTGAGTTATCTCATTTCTCCATTTGTGGGACAGACCTTAAGAGCGGCTGTGCAGTTGCAGAGATGCTCAGCGGGTGCAGGCATGAGGGCCTCAGACAACCATGTTAGGAAGCTGGGTGTGGGGGCTGGAGAGATGGTTCAGTGGTTAAGAGCACTGACTGCTCTTCAGAGGACTCAGGTTCAAGTCCTGGCACCCACAGAGCAGCTAACAACTGCTTGTAACTCCAAGATCTGACACAGACGTACAAGTAGGCAAAACACCAATGCACATAAAATATAAATTATTAAAAAAGAAGAAGCTGAGTGTGGCCGTCCATGTACCTTGTACCTGTGGGCGGAGACAGAAGGATCACTGGCTTCCTTCAGTGAGAGACCCTGTTCCAAGGGAGGACGACAGAGAGGGACATCAGGACACTGGCGTCCTCCTCTGGCCACCATGCGTATGCAGAGATGCATACAGCTTTGAAAATGGGGTGTGGGTGGAAGGTGGAGCTTCTTTGTTTCCTGCTAGAAACAAAGCTCCTAAGCTCCTAAGCTCCTAAGCTCCTAAGCTCCAGTGTCACAGGGAGGCCCAAGCTCCTGGCTCTCCTTGTCCAGGTTACTCCTTCTTGCTTCCACTTCTGCTTCTTGTTGCTGGATTTTGTTTTTTTCGAGATAAGGTCTCCCTAAGCCCAAGCTGTCCTAGAATTTATGACCCTCCTTGTCTCTGCCTCCTGTGTGTTGAGATTACTGGCACATGCCACCATGTCTGGCTCCGGCTTCCTGCCTCTGATGGTCATCCGCTGTCATCCATGGCCCTAGGTGGTTGTGCAATGACCAGATTGACGCGGGCACTCGGCGCTGGGCCGTGGAAGGCCTGGCTTACCTCACCTTTGATGCCGATGTAAAGGAGGAATTTGTGGAGGATGAGGCTGCTCTGAAGGCCCTGTTTCAGCTCAGCAAGGTAGGTCTGCTGGTTCCTGTTGTCAGTCAACCTAGGGGCAGGACCTGGGATGAGAGCTTGCCAGGCTTTGGCAGGTCTCACCAGTGTCCCTGGTGATGCAGGGCCAGCTAGCTGCCTTATGTGGCTTTGGTGCCTACAGGGTCTGGGCGCACAGTTGCCCCGGAGGAGTTCAGAGCTGCGATTGTGAGCTCTGAGTCTGGGGTTGAGGCAGGTTCCCACCCTAAGTTCCAGGTGGGGCTGTGGGGGTGGAAGGGAGGCCGTGCTGCCCTGCTGAATGCCCTTCTGTCCTGGCCAGTCCGAGGAGAGGCCAGTGCTCTTTGCAGTAGCCTCGGCTCTGGTCAACTGCACCAACAGCTACGACTATGAGGAGCCCGACCCCAAGATGGTGGAGCTGGCCAAGTACGCCAAGCAGCACGTTCCTGAGCAGCATCCTAAGGTATGGATATGCTAGGAGGGCCTAGGTGCCTGTTGGCACAGTTGAGCGGGTGATGCATCCTCAGCAGAAGGCTGTCCTTTAAACTGGCTGTTTCCAAGCTGTGTCTTGGCTGTTTGTTTCCACACTCATCAGACTCTGCTATGAGAAGACGCCATATTTCCCTGTCTAGTGCCCTAGGGGTTCCTCAACTGCCTCCTTTCGTAGGACAAACCAAGCTTCGTGCGGGCTCGTGTGAAGAAGCTGCTGGCAGCGGGGGTGGTGTCAGCCATGACATGTATGGTGAAGACGGAGAGCCCCGTGCTGACGAACTCCTGTAGGGAGCTGCTCTCCAGGTCAGCCAGGCTGCCTCTTCTAACTCCGCCTGCTGCATGCCTTGGGAGTGGGATCTGTGCTGTGGGAGTCCTAGAGTGTTTGGTTGCCTTACTAGCTTAAGAATGGAATGCCTGCCTACCAGAGCTTTGGACCCCATCCGCCCACCATGCCTTCTCCCTGCAGGGTCTTCCTGGCTTTGGTGGAAGAAGTGGAGGATCGAGGCACTGTGGTTGCCCAGGGAGGAGGCAAGGTAAGCTGCTTTCCGACTCCTTCCTGATCCTGAGCACCTACCTATAAAACATGACTCAGTGGCTGCTGGCCTCAGGGGACACTATTAGTGACCACAAGAACTGCTGGTGAGGTGATGCTAATGTGGACAGGCTCTTCGGAGGCCCTCAGTGCTTTGGGCCCATAAAGGTCCTGAGTTTGCCTCCTTTTCCCACTGTGGCCCCAGGGCTCAGTACAACCCTTGTTTAGCACTTAATAGGTGGTTGAGGAAGTGTTTGGAGTTTTATTGAGAGACCTCAGAGCGAGGAAGAGTCTTAGCACAGGGTATTCTCAGGACCAAGGAGAGAGTGAGTGGGTTGATGGCTTGGACCTTAGACTCCCAGGTCCAGGCTGGGCATTGACAGGGCTGGGGCTGTTCCTACAGGCTCTGCTCCCGCTGGCCCTGGAAGGCACTGATGTTGGGCAGACAAAGGCAGCCCAGGCTCTTGCCAAACTTACCATCACCTCTAACCCGGAGATGACCTTTCCTGGCGAGCGGGTATGTGTCTCCTTGTTCCAATCATGACCTCTCCTGTTTCCTCCTTGTGCCCCATGACCTCCGGCATGGGCTTCCCTTCATGATCAATGGGAAAATGGCAGTTTTGCTGAGTCCTGGGGTAGGGGACAGCTGTAGAGAGCGCCACTGTCACAGCTCCGTGCTGTGGATCAGTGGGGACGGGACAGGGTGGTGGTGGGGCGTCACTGCAGTGGGCTCTCTGATAGGTGGGATGTTTCACAGATCTACGAAGTGGTTCGGCCCCTCGTCTCTCTGCTGCACCTTAACTGCTCAGGACTGCAGAACTTTGAGGCTCTCATGGCCCTAACTAATCTGGCAGGGATCAGCGAGAGGCTCAGGTAAGGTCCCAGGGGAGCTTGGAATAGGGATTTGGGTGAGTCCCACCCTACAGTTTGGAAAACAGTTCCTGGTCATTGTTTGTACCTCACAATAACTCCTGTGTAACAGACATGAAGAGGCATGCCAAGGGTGGTGCCAAGGGGGTACCGAGGAGGCTCAGGGTGAGAGCAGTGCTCTGAAGTCAAATTGCCTGGGGTTCAAGTCTGGCTCCCTAAACCCAGTAGATAGAGAAGCCCCAAGCAGTTAGGCTCCAGGGCCCCAACTGTGCCCTCCACTTCCTCCTCCTTATCCCCAGGCTGCTGACACTCACTGGCTCGCTCTATGACCCTAAGCAAGTCTTAAAGTCATTCTGCTCATTTTCTCCTCTGTGAGTTAGTTAAATATCTAACCCATGAAGCAGTAGCATAGAGAGTTCTTTGAGAAAATGTATATAAAAGGCTAAAGCGTAAGAGGGTGCGGTGGTTCATGCCAAGGGAGGCTGATTGCTGGGAATTCTAGGCCAGGCCAGGCTATAAACTGTCTCAAAAGCGCTCCCCTCCCCCCAGAGCCCTTAGTTCATAGGTACCTGCCCTAGCAGTAATCACAGTCAATATGTGTTAGCTGTTGTTACTAATTGTGACCTAGGCCACATTGCTCACCGCCCAGCCCAGTTTCCCCTTTGGCCAAATAGTCATGGTAGCCTAGCCTACACTTTCTCCATGGAGTGAGGTAAGCATTAGGTAAGATAAGCCAAGCATCATAGAGTTATGGTATTAGGTGAAATAATCCAAGCAGCTTGCTCAAATGATTGATGTCTGCTTCTCCGTCATCACCACTGCCCTACTCTGCTAATTACCAGCATGTCTAACGATCCTATGCTGTTCCAGCCAGGCCAGACGGCTAGGGAGCACTGGAGCTGACAACCGGGATAGGAAGGTCCTCGGACTTTGCTAGGGGAGCAGCTCAGCTCAGAGCTCAGCCACGTGGGGGATAGGGTAGCAGGTTATGGAGTCGCTGGTCCTGCAGACCCTGCCAACTCTGTCCTGCAGACAGAAGATCCTAAAGGAAAAGGCTGTGCCCATGATTGAGGGCTACATGTTCGAGGAGCACGAAATGATCCGCCGGGCAGCCACCGAGTGCATGTGTAACTTGGCCATGAGCAAAGAGGTGAGGGGTGGCCCAGGTGGTCCCCGTGACAGGGACACAAAGGGCCCTGTACTTCTACTAGGCTTTGTGCCCCGGTGGCATGGTCTTTGCCTCCGTCTGGTTACAGGTGCAGGATCTCTTTGAAGCTCAGGGCAACGACCGGTTGAAGCTGCTGGTGCTGTACAGCGGAGAGGATGACGAGCTGCTGCGGAGGGCTGCTGCCGGCGGCCTGGCAATGCTTACCTCCATGCGGCCCTCACTCTGCAGCCGCATCCCACAAGTGGTAAGTGCCCGACTCTGGTAGGGGAGGATGAGGGAAGTAGCAACTCACTGCGTGGTGGCATTGCTGTTCTGTGGGGGGAGGTCCTGGGGTATAGATGCGTTTTCTACCAGGGTTGAGCCTGTTGCTGGGTCTTCACACCTGCCATTTCCAACAGACCACACACTGGCTGGAGATCTTGCAGGCCCTGCTTCTAAGCCCCAACCAAGAGCTCCAACACCGGGGCGCTGTGGTAGTGTTGAACATGGTGGAGGCCTCAAAGGAGATCGCCAGCACCCTGATGGAGAGCGAGGTGCTGGAGATCCTGTCAGTGTTGGCCAAGGGTGAGGAGAGCCCAGTCACCAGGGCTGCTGCAGCCTGCCTCGGGAAAGCAGTGGAATATAGACTCATCCAGCCCAACCGGGACGGAGAGTGAGGATTGGCCCCGGGCCCACAGCTCACGCATCTGCCACCCACCACAGCACTGAGAGCCAGGACAGAAGCAGCTTTGGCCAACAGGGCTGGAATGCTGGACCCTTGGCTCTTTCCCCCAGCTGCACTTTGGTGTTCTGTTCTGAGAGATCACACACTACACAGCTCTGCCCTGCCAGCACTCAGAAGGGTCCTATATTTGTGGAGAGCTGGGAATGGGGAGGGTGCATCCTAGCTCAAGCCTGTGGATTATGGGCATCAAGAAGGGCACAGCCGCATCCTCGCAAGCCGTGAGCACCACCAGAGCCTGCCAGCAGGCACACCACTCTAATAAACTGTTTGGAACTGAAGTGTGTCTTTGTGGGGTTGAGGGGGGCTGCTTAGGCTGGGAGACTCTGGGGCGGTAGCTGGGCATCAACAAGTGTGCTGTAGAGGACTGACCTGCAAGAGAAGGAAGTCAGTGGTTTCCCCCCCCGGGCCCATTTATAGTTGAGACTGGGCCTCGATATGGGTAGCCAAGCTGACTTCACACTGACAATCCTGTCTCAGCCTTTAGAGTTGTAGGAATTACAAAGCGTTCTTTATTAGCTCTGGTGGAAGGGTAAACCTAAAGCCTAGGAAACTGATCGAATTCCAGTGTCCATGAGATAAACGGTTTTAGGGGAGAGCAGTATATGTTGGCCCCTGGATGCATGTGTCGTGATAATTTGAGTTCTCCGTGATCTCCAGGCAGTGTTCGGCATTTGGGGCTGGTGTGCACTTCCCTCAGTGAAAATTTTTCTTTAGCTGTGCCCGGTTGAAGATTTGGCTCAGCTGGGCGGTGGTGGTGCACGCCTTTTTAATGCCAGCACTCGAGAGGCAGAGGCAGGCGGATCTCTGTGAGTTCGAGGCCAGCCTGGTCTACAGAGTTCCAGGACAGGATCCAAAGCTACAGCGAAACCCTGTCTCGGAAAACCAACGATAAAAAAGATTTGACCCAAACAGGTTCCCCTTCCTGGGGAGGACACCGAGCTCTTAGAGGCGGGAAAGCTTAGGGCTCATTGGTTCAGTAGATGTAAACGACAGATCCTGGGCCAATCAGCGAAGGCACTAATACTACCGCTTCCTGTCTGGGCTACGGTCCTGAACTACTACCTCCTTGCTCGAAGGGAGTGGCGGGCGTCAGGGCTTGGTCCTCGCCTGCCGTTTCCCTCCGAGCTGCATGAATATTCCTTCAGTGGTTCCAACCGCGTCCGCTGGTGTCGGCGCTCACCGGAGGCTTCAGCCCACTCACGGGAGCGGCCCGCATGGACTCACGGAGGATTCACGGGGACAGACAGGTAAACCGGCGCATGTGAGCACGTCAGGGAGCCCGCCACCATGAGCGGTGACGTCACCGATCGCGCCTGCGATTGGCTCCGGAAAGGCTGCTGCTTCCAATGACCACCTTGCCCGGCGCTTTAAACACATTCTGCCCTGCCGGTCCATCCCAGAGCCGAGCGCTGCATTGATCTAGCCAGTTTCCTTCGAGATTTCCCGGCGAAAGGGCTTTCCTGATGGGTTCAGGATACAGGGGCAAGGGTAAGGTCAAAGGTTCTCATGGTTGGTCTCAGATCTGATTTAAGAGGCTTGAGAGTGGCTGTAAAGTTCTGGCGTTGACGTTGGAAACATGCTACTCCTCCCATATTAAGCGTGAGTTCCCTGGGGCCCACAGCCACCTCATTAAGCCAAAGGAAGAGGGCAATAGAGGCTTGTTGAAAGTATAAACGACCGAGTAAGAGTCAGTGGAAACTGTCCAAATGACTCTGGTGCCCGATAAGAGCCAATGGTCATTTTCGTCATTAAATGACCTTGTATTTAATAAGCTAAGACTTAAATTCTGATTTGCAATTATCGCAAACAATTCTGCAAAGTCGATACAAGCAGCGCTGCTCTCACTCCCACCCCCTTGTTTTTCTTCCGAGACAACTGTGTAACAGCTCTGGCTGTCCTGGAACTCGCTGTGTAGTCCAGGCTGGCCTCCGACTCAGAGAGATCCTCCTGCCTCTGCCTCCCGAATGCAAAGGTTAAAGGCTTGCGCCACCACCGCCCGGCTTCCCACCCGCTTTGTGAAAATGGAGGCGTGCAATAGGATTCATCTTCACAGGCATGCACGCGCAGTTCCCAGGGCTGTGGGTAATGCTCTCTCCTTCCACTGCCTGTTGGGTACAGGCTTGTAAATCCATGGGACTTGGCCCCTGCTGTGTGATTGGGAGTTCAAAGCCAGCATAGTCATGGTCTACAGAGTGAGTTCCAGAACAGCCAGGGCTACATAGGGCGAGAAGCCCACAAACAAAAATCTTAAGAATCCGTTGCCCTGAATACCAGTTTTAGAGTGTTTGATAGAAAAGATGAATACTTAATATTTCTTACAGTGGCACACTGGATTTGAGCCAAAAATGGGAGACATAACCAGCTCCAGATAGTTCAACAGTCTCTCATTTGATAGAACCGTTGGCCAAAGCTCTGCTCACAGAACGATAGTGGGACAGACACTGATCGCCTCTGATTAGGAGAGTGGAATCCAGATGGTATCTGGTCACTATTTTACAGATAATGCAGCTGTAGCCCCTTGGAAGGCCAGACTCGCCTGTTTGCAATCAGCTTCTCGGGTTGCAGCCTTAACCTTCCATCCTGTAGCCCATGCCCCAGCCAGGTGGCCACCCACAGAGGGCTCTGTGAATATGGCCAAGGAACAACAGCATGGCTCCTGGTTTGGCTTTGGTTTCTGCGGCTTTGGGCAAGTGCTGGGCTCTGGGAATGGGTGCCATTCAGTGCATAGTCCCGAACCACTGTGTGCCAGTGAGGACGTGTGCCGAGTGAGTGCTAGCTGGAGCTACACCGCCCTGGTGACCCGTGAGTATCTTCACAACCCCACCTCCAGGCCTGTTCCCTGTACACCTGTCCAACCATTCTTTCTATGCCTGCCCAGAAATACCGCACCTACAACCTTTGTCTGGCAACCTCGCTGCACCTCTCCCCGGGTCCTTGGCACGTGTCCCACCCCACTCTCTACCCCTGTAGGTGGAGGCCGGGTGGAGCTGTCAGGCTCTGTGAGCGGCTCAGCAGATGGCTGCCGGGATGCGTTGGCTTCCGAGGGACTCCTGGTGGTGTTGCGTGACAAGGACGGGTCCAGCACAGAGCTGCGGGCCTGGACACCAGGCTCGGCACTGCAGGGGGAGCCCCTCTGGGTCCAGAACCTGGTTTCTGGGGCAGAGGACCCAGGGGAAGATGAACCCAGCAGCGAGACTAGGGCGGGTACCCTACCGCTGCTGCCCCGTGCCCATGCCTACATGAACCCGCAGTCCCCCTTCTGCCAGCCTCTGGCCCCAGAGCTGCGGGTGCGCCAGCTGGAGCTGGGTGCCGAGCATGTGCTGATGCTGTGCGAAGCCGGTCAGGTGTTCTCCTGGGGTGGAGGCAGGTGAAGACCAGCTGGATGTGATTTGGTGAAGCTCGAGGGAGGTGGTCTCTTGCATGTACTGGTTGCTGATTAAGGACTCCCTTGATCAGGCACGGACAGTTGGGCCACGGGACACTGGAGACGGAGCTGGAGCCAAGGCTGTTGGAAGCCCTGCAAGGCCTTCGGATGGCTGAGGTGGCTGCGGGTGGCTGGCACTCGGTGTGTGTGAGTGGTGAGTGACCTGGGGCTGTCCCCAAACAAGCTGGTGATCTGGTGATCTTGGCCACTGCTTCCTCTTGTGGTTTTTGTTTTGTTTTGTGGGTGGTCTAGCCCAGGCCTCATTCCAAGCTCAACCCAACCCAGTCATTCCTGACCCTTTAGTGTCTGCAGATTCTGCCCGTTGTCTCCACCACCCTCTTAGGCCTTGCCTGCTGCAGTTGCTGCGGTTGTTATCGCTGTTACTGGGTTCTCCTCCACTCCCACCCATCTGCTAGGCACCAAGGCTGCTTTCTAAACTACTCCAGAAGGGAAACACACTTATCCAGGGAACCGCTAAGAGACAGCTCAGCCAGAAAGAATGGAGAAGGCTGCATATGCCCAGGTAGCCATGATGGTACCCGGGAACTGAACCCAGGCCCTCTGGAAGAGCAGCCAGTGCTCTTGACCACTGAGCCATCTCTCCAGCCCTAGAAGCGACTGATCTGTCTGATTGGGGCTCTCAGTCCCCGCCATGTTCTCATGTAATAGCCCTAGGAGGCAGTGGGGTCCAACCTGGGCAGGAAGGCAGAGGACAGGACTAGAAACAGCCTAAAGCGAAGTTTCACACCTAAGATTTAGGAGTTTGAGGCCTCAGGCTTGCAAAAGAGGTTGAAGCATAGAGGTATCGAGCAAGGCTTCCTAATTTACAATCTTTACTCTGGCTCTTTGACCTTTGTCTTGGTGCTTAATCTGTTTCATCTGACTTCCAAGTGAGGATATTGTCATATAAATACTTATAGGGCTTTGTGATTGTATTTGGAAAGCGCATAAAACACCAGCACAGACTGAGCATTTTATAAAATTACTGTTACTGAATGTTGTGGTCAGTCTCATTTAAGGCCAAGCTGGCCTCAGACGGACTCACCTTGAACTCTGTCTTCTTGCCTCTGCCTCCCAAGGAGTGTTAGTGATTAGTTAGTGTGTCCTGATTAGTTTGTTACCAACTTGACACAAGCTAGAGCCAACCGGAAAGTGAGACCTCAATTGAAATTGGCCATCAGATTGTCCTGAAGGTAAGTCGGGGGGAGGGGGGCATTTTCTGGATTGATGGTTGCTATGGGAGATCCGTGCCTACCGGGGCTGTGCCACCCCTGAGCAGATGGTTCTGGGTGCTATAAGAAAGCAGGGGGAGCAAGCCCTGGCATCATTCCCCGTGGCCTCTTCTTCAGTTCCTGCCTCCAGGTTCCAGCCCTGACTTCCCTGAATGATGGACTCAATAAACTCCCTGGGTTGCTTTTTCTCTCACAGCAATAGAAAGTGACTAACATAGTCACTATAGTAACTAGCTCCAGTCCTCACCTAATATAGAGCCTTGGTGCTATGAGAAAGCAAGAGAGAGGCAGAGCCTTCAGTAGGACCAGTGGAAGATGGGATTGAAAAAGGGCACAGGTGCCAGGCTGTGGTGGCACGTGCCTTTAATCCTAGCACCCAGGAGGCAGTGGCAGGTGGATCTCTGTAAATTCAAGGCCAGCCCGGTCTACAGAATGAGTTCCAGGACAGTGGGGCTACACAGAGAAACCCTGATTTGAAAAACAAAAAAGAGAGAGAGAAAAGAAAAAAGTGTACAGGATACCTCAATGCCTTTGAAAGGGATACAGTGGGGATCTCTAGGGATACCCTAGTGGGGGAAATAGGTGACAATTTTGAATGAGATTGAAAACAAGCTGGGCGTAGTGGTGCACAACTTTAATGCCAACACTTCAGAGGTAGGTGGATCTCTGTGGGGCCAGCCTGCTCTACACAGTGAGTTCCAGTACAACTGTGGCTACACATTGAGACCCTGCCTGGGGGTGGGGGAGACTAAAAAGCTGAAACCATCTGGTCCTGAGCTTTTTTTGGTTGGGAGACTTTTTTTTTCCCCTTCAAAGATTTATTATGTATACAGCATTCTGTCTGGATGTTTGCTTGCACGCCAGAAGAGG
>LOJH01061889.1:0-10930 GCA_001685095.1 Ellobius talpinus
CCCCGCGGCGCGTCCGGCCGGGACCCTGCGGCTGGCTGAAGGCGGGGCGGGACCTGTCAGGCTGGGCGAGGCCTCTCTGGCTTCCGTACTCGGGCGTCACGCCGGCCGGTCCTAACGCTGCCGGGTGGGGGGAACGTAGACGATGGGGCGATCCGAAATCAACTTTTCCAGAAGCCTGTCGCGGCCATCGAGGCAGAACTATAATAATCACAATGCGTCATCCACCAGGTAAAATAGTAGGAACTCACCAGTATTCCAGAGTCAGGCTTCCAAGTTCTCTGCAGTCAACACCCATCAGGAATGGAATAGGCCATATACCTCGGAAGCCTGAGGCCAGCGCCCACCCCTGCGCATGCGCAGGATGACGGCTGCCGCGCGCTCCAGCGTTTTTTCTGAGTTTGGGCGGTGGGCACTGTTCTTCAGTGACTGCTGTTTGGAATGGATGTTGGTCGGAACTGAATGTATTTCTGTCAGCTCTTCCCTCAGAAGTCCACACAGAAACTTTTATGATTTTTTAAAATCTCTCAGAGCAGCCGTGAGCCCTCGCCGTTCCGCTTGGAGCAAGGCGGGCTGGTGCAGGCAGCACAATAAGTCCCAGTCTCCGAAGGTGCAGAGTCGCGGCCGCGGTGGCAGGCGGGCGCGTGGGTGGGAGACATGTGGGCAGACACATAGTATGGAATAGAATTGTATATTTATTACTTAAGGGGGGGAAGGAGAGAGGGGGAAGGAGAGAAGGGGGAAAGGAAAGAGAAAGGAAAGGGGAGAGGCACGCGTGCCAACAGAGAGCAGGCAGAGAATCAAGATGGGGGAGGCGGGCAGGGTCACTGGGAGTGGGCGTGGCTTGCTTCTTAAACCATAACAGAAACGAGTTTGAGACCGCTGGTCTAGTGTCCTCCCTCATGTCACAATGATGGCTTGTTGGGGGATGGGTAATAATAATGTTAATAGGTTTCTTACCTTTCCATTTTATATCACAGCAGCAGCCGTTTGATATAGATATCATTATTATCCGTTTTAGGAGTGAGTCCCCAGTACCGCGGCAATATGCCACCCTAGCTCCCCTTCACTCCCGCTAGGTGGGGATGGTGCTTTTTTAGTGAGTAGGAGCCTGCTTGGTTTGTTTCCTACCTGGTTCCGACAACTGAGGGTAGCTGACTTGGAATCTACCACTGTTGCGGTCATTGAAACTTCTGGCCAGAAGACTGAGGATACTAAAACCCCAAAGCTGTCCCTATTCTCTCCTGTTTCTTACGCATCGCCTCTCAAGCGTGAGCCCTTGTCAGTGTAGTAATTATCTGCTGGAGGTCTCTACTTTGCATTTGGGTAATTGGCCTACTTGTGTTAATAAAAGTATTTCCTACTAAAGGGAATCAATCGTGTGTATTGCTATAGAGCGGGGAAACCAGTGATTCGCCAAAGAACTGTAAAAAAAAGGAAAGAAAGAGAAAGAAAGAAAGAAAGAGAAAGAAAGATGAAATGGTACCCCCTCAAAGACTGGAAATTGAATATGTTCCTGCTTGAGCAAAACAACGTGTTAATGAAATTTTCCAAGCATTTAGAAAAGTAGAAAGAATTGCAGCGCGCAGTCATGCACCCACTCGCTAGATTACCAAGTTACCGCTTTCTGGTGCTTGTTTTGATCGCATGTGCTCAGATAACCATCCATCAATATATGTGCTGATATATTACGTATCTGAACACCTGACTATTATTAAAGAGTCAACTTTTAGGCAAAGGAGCAAGGATTGTCCCCCTCCCCCCACCCCGAGTTGAGGCCAGTCTAGGATACATATCAAATTCAAAACTAGTCATAGCTACTTAATGAGACCCTGTCTCCAAACAAAACAGACCTAAGGGGCCAGCTGGAAAAGGTGGTTGCCACTGACCACCTGAGTTTGATTCCTGGAACCTACATGATGGATGTTCATGCAGGTTTTTTTTCTACCTAGCATGCCTACATACTCACAAAATAAATATTAACAACAAAAACAAAAACTCTTAAAAAAATAAAAACAGCTAATGGACTATAGAGATGTCTTAGGAGGTAAAGGCCCTCTGCTCAGACTCAAATGGTGGAAAGAAAACCAACTCTGGAGTTGTTCTCTGGACAGTGGCACACAGGCACACACACAGGAGCACAAAAAATAAAGACGTAAAAAAGATTTTTAAAAAGACGCTCTTGAGTGTAACATTACCTCCAGGTATATGTGGATTGTTTTTAAAAAATCGATTCAAGGACTGGAGAGATGGCTCAGTGGTTAAAAGTACTGATTGTTCTTCCGGGTTCAATTCCTACATGACAACTAACAACTGCCTGTAACTCCAAAATCCTACATCCTCACACAGACATACATGCAAGCAAAGCACCAGTGCACATAAAATAAAAATAAGCAAATTATTTTTTAAAAAAATAGATTCAAGCTGGATATGGTGGCTGTTTGGGTTAAAGCCTCACCCCAGCCCCTGGCATCCATATACCCAAAGAGTCTGGAATGTTCTGATGGAAGTTCCATCCCAAGCCCCTTCCTCTGGGATTTGCCTCAGTCCAGATTCCCCGGCCCCCCCAAAGACCACAAAACAATGACCCCTCCCTAGAGATACTCAAGACCACTCAAGGGTTATTTAAACTGGCCCCCAGAGAACAAACACGTGATTTTCAGGTCTTCCATCCCTGGCTCCTCCTGGAAAGCCATCCGGGAGTGTTGGTATCTCTTAAACTTAGGCTTTTTCTGATTCAGTTTGATTTGGTCTGATTCAGATTATTTCATCAGCGGAGAGGCTTATTGTGGTGCAGAAACACGTGGATCATGTGGAGCAGAACAGAAGAGCCAGTCTTAAGTACAGATAGTTACAATCATCTGATACTTGGCAAAGATGCCAAAAATACATGCTGGAGGAAAGCTAGCATCTTTGGCAAATGGTGTTGGGGGAACTGGATGTTGGGGAAACTGGATGCAGAAGAATGAAATTGGACCCATATTGGACGCATATGTAATGCCCTGCACAAAAGCCAACTCCAAATGAGCCAAGTATCTCACTGTAAAACCTGAGATATTGAAACTGCTAGAAGAAAATAGAGGCTTTAATCTACAACATACAGGTTCAGGAAAGGACTTTCTGGATAGGGCCCCATTTGCTCAGGAAATAAGGTCAACAGTTGATTATCCTAAAACCAAATGGCTTCAGTACAGACTTTGTGTGATATTGGTTCTGAATCGATAGTGATTCCATGAGACCCCAAGAAACATTGTGACTTTCCAGTTTAAGTAGGGGCTTATGGAGGTCATGTGATTCATGGAATTTGGGCCATGAAAGTCCAACTCACTGTGAGTCAAGTGGGTCCTGGAATTTATCCTCTAAATGTTTCTCCAGTTCCAGAACATGAAATTGGGACAGATACACTTAGAAGTTGTCAGAATTCACACACTGGTTCCCTGACCTGTGGAGTGAGGGTTATTATGGTGGGAAAGGCCAAATGGAAGCCATTGGAGTTGCCTCTGCCAGGGCAAATAGTGAATCAAAACCAGTATCTCATCCCTTGAAGTGTGGAAAGTGCCATGATCATTGACTTGAAAGATGCAGGGATAGTGCATTTCTCCTTAACTCTCCTATTTGGCCAGTGCAGAAGACAGATGGATAGTGAAGAGTGACAGGTGACAATTAAACAAGTCATGACTGATTGAAGATGCTGTATCAGATGTGGTCTCCTTACTTGAGAGATTAGCACATCTCCTGCTATATGGTATGCAGCTATTGATCTAGCAAATGCTTTTCCTGGGTACCTGTTCATAAGGACCACAAGAAACAACTGGCCTTCAGTTGGCAAGTCCAGCAGTATACCTTTACAGTTTTACCTCAAGAGTATATTAATCCTCAAGTCCTCAGACTTGGTTCAAAGGAATCTTGAGTGTCTGTCTCTTCAGAAAAAAAATCACACTGATGCACTATATTGATGGCATTATGCTGATTAGACCAAGTAAGCAGGAGGCAACAGCCACTTTGGGTTTGTTGGAAAAGCATTTGTGCATCAGAGGATAGGAAATAAATGTAAACAAAATTCAAGGGCCTTCTTTGTATCTCCACATCATAATCCTCACTTTAGTGTTACTCTGGGCCGTATACCAAGTGACTTGGAAAGCTGCTTAGCTTTGTATGGAGTATGGAACAGGAGAAGGCTCTTCAACATGTTCAGCTTGCTGTGCAGGCTGCTCTACCACTTGGACCATATGATCTAGTACCAGATTGGGACTGCTGAGACATCCAGTCTCATAGACTGAAAAACTAACAGATTCTTGGCTTTTCTGTCAGGAGACAGACATTGTTGAACTACTCAGACCACAGTAAACCACTCTTCCGTGTGTGTGTGTGTGTGTGTGTGTGTGTGTGTGTGTTTTCTTTGTATCATTTCTGTTCTCTTAGAAAACCCCTAATACATAAAGGAAGCAATCAGTCCAGGGAAGACGAAGTCCACAGAAGGAGTCAGACTCTTTGCCGGCTCTACATCCGATAGAGCATTAATAACCAGAATATGCAAAGAACTCAAAAAACAAAGAATCAAGAAAACAAATGATTCAATTAAAATAGGCTATGGATCTGAACAAAGAGTTTTCAAAAGAAGAAATAAAAATGATCAATAATTATCTTTAGCAATCAGGGAAATGTAAGTTAAAACTACTTTGAGATTTCAACTTCCCCAGTCAGAATGGTTAAGATCAAGAAAACAGCTGACAGCAGATGCTTGTTGAAGATGAAGAAAAAGGAACTCTCACTCACTGTTAGCAAACTTCAGACTGCTGCAGGAACTCTGGAAATCAGTATGGAGAGTTTTCAAAAAGCTAAAATGAGATCTACCGTAGGAGTACCTTGGCACATACCTAAAAGATTCAATATCCTACAACAGAGATCTGCTTGGCTGTAGTCATTGTTACTGTGTCCACAATAACCAGGACATGAAATCAGCATAAATGCTTATCAGTTGATGATTGGATAATGAAAATACAGTACACTTATGAAATGGAATTCTATTCATCTGTAAAGAAGAATGAAATTTATAGGTACATGGATGAAATTCAAACTATTTTACAGAGTGAGGTAACCCATACCCAGAAAGACAAAAGCCACATGTTCTCTCTTATATGTGGCTCCTAGTTCCAAATCTTGAGATATGAGTATATAACCTGTAGTAACTGCAAGAGCCAGGAAAGCAGAAGGGGACCATGGGGAGAGAAGGGAGAAGAAGCTCTAAAGAGGGGACTAGTAAGACACAGGTGCTATGAGTTGGGACAAAGGAAAATCATGGGAGGGAGTTGACTTTGGGCAGGAAAAGAGGGTAATACTGAAGGAGAGATAAATTCCATTTTATTATATGTACTTATTTATGATCATGGGTGCTTTACAAGTATGTCTGTGCAACACTTGCATGCCTAGTCTAACACTTGCATGCATGTGTCACGGAGGCCAGAAGAGGGCATTGGATCCCTGGAACTGAATTTACAGATATTTGGGAGCTGCCATCTGTGTGCTGGGAGTTGTACTGGCATTCTGTGAAAGAGCAACCAGTGCTCTTAGTGACTGAGCCATCCCTCCAGCCTTTATTTTACTTTTTGAGACAGGGTACTATGGATGTAGCCCAGACTGGTCTTGGTTTCTCTGTGTAACTGAGGATGACTTTGAGCTCCAGATTCTCCTCCCTCCATCTCCCAAATGCTAGGATTATGGATGTGTAGCATTATGCCCAACTTTTCTTTCTAAAAGTATTTTAATATGTTCTGCTAGATGAATTTTGGCCAAAATAATGGGGTCTAGTATGTATCTCTGGCCCTGCGTGGAGATAGGACATTTTGAACCTTCCAAAAGACCAATGGGACACCCTCACAAAAAGACTTTATTTTATCAAACAATTCCAGATGGCAATCCTTAACTGTGGAAATGTTAGCATTACACTGTTGCTCTTTCAGAAGATATGGTTTCGATTCCCAGCACCCACAAGATGGCTCAGAACAATCCATCACCTCAGTTCCAGGAAATCCAGCACTCATAAATGACATGTGGTACACATACATGCACACTTGCAAAACATGTATACCATCATTATCCCTCTATTTGGAGTTGATCAAAATGAAACTCATTTATTTGGATAGCAAAACAGCCCTCAGGAGAGCCATCTGTTCTAGAGTCTTATATTAGACAATATAAAGGTCACTTAAGCATGCAGGTCAGCACAATGGCCCCTTTGGTAACTGCCTACTTTTAAGCTTGAGAGTGTCTCATGTTAAACTGTCATAAACTTTGTCCTCTACACCATGTGTCTCAGTTGAATGCATCTAACGGATATCACCAGGACCAGGGAAGAGGGAAAGAGCAGAGAGCAAGCTTCTGGTAACAAGATGACTGTTATCTGACAGGAGTAAGTGAAAGAATTTCCTCATGACCAGACATAGAAAGGAAAGGTGAGAGTTTCTATGACCGGTCTTAGGAAAGAGAAATTCTAGTCCTTATGGCCTGCCTCAGTGGTGGAGTTATGAGGTAGGAACTGTGCTCAGACATTGTAAACCAGGGATGGTAGCTCACATCTATAATCCTAACACTTAGGAATCTGAGAGAGGAGGACTTCTATGAGTTTGAAGCCAGCCTGGGCTGCATATTATGTTCTAAGCCAGACTTAGCGCACATGAGATCCTATCTCATAAAACACAAAGCACACACATACACACACACTAAAAAAAAATCTAGGTTGGGGAGATGGCTCAGCAGTTAGGAACACTGACTGCTTTCTCAGAAGATCTGGGCTTGATTCCCAGCATCTACACATAGGCTAACAGCCATATACAGCTCCAGTTCCAGAGGATCTAATGTCCTCTTCTGGCCTTTGTGAACACTACATGAAAGTGGTACACAGGCATATCTGGAGGCAAAGGAGCTAGAGAGATGGCTCTGAAGTTAAGAGTGCTTGCTGGCCTTTCAGAAGATCAGAGTTCAGTTCCCAGAACTAACCTTGACAGCTCACAGCCAACTGTGATTCCAGCTCCGGGCGACCTGATGCCCTCTTCCGTCATGCATATATGGTACATACACATAAAAAAATAAACCTTTTTGTAAAATCCAGGAAAAATATGCTCTGGTTTGCTTATTTCTCCTCAAGAATCCCTTGTTGTAAATGAAGTTGTAAGGTGGTTTTCTGAGGAATACTTTTAGACTTGAGAATAAGGAAGGAGCACAAAGCTATTAAAACTCATGGTTACAAACATTTTGGCCCTAAGCAAGCACAGCTCTTTTGTTGCCTTTAACATCCTTGTTTGAGAGGTTTTTCATTAGGACACATCTCTTTTCTGCCATCAGTTTTGGCCTGATCACAGTTGTGATCCTCTATAGCTCACTTACATAGCACTTCCTTTCCCCATTTGTATATTGGGAATTTTTTCCTTTAAAAAAATCTTTATTAATTTATTTTGTTGGGGGGGAGTATGGGTGCCAGTGTTTATCATGTGTGTACCACCTAGGTGGCAAGTGCCTTTGCCCACTGAGCAATCTTGTCAGCTTCTATCAAGAGTTTTTCTTGTGTGTGCTCTGACCCTTACATGTTGCCCTTGATCATGGGTTCCCAGTATTTTTCTCTGATATATGCTAAAATTCTTTTTGTCTCCCTCCCTTCCTAGTGTCTTTTCACAAAATCACCCTTAGGACACACTTGAATAGGCTCAAGCAAAGGTGTGGTGGTTTCAGTTAGTTTGAGATAAAAGTGACCTCTAAGATCCTTCTTAAAAGGCAATTTAGGCAACCATTGCCATCTGGACCCACATCAGAGGCATGTCTACAAGGCCAGTAGGAGTGTTCTGCAGGGGAATAGCTCATGGTAGAACATCTAGCTGCAGGGGTGCCTGGATTGCTTAGCTTTGGGACTTCTGAAATGTCTACAAGTGGAGCTGGGAAGCTCACTCAGGTTTGCTCTGGGTTCCATCACCTCTCTTGAGGGTGAACTTTGGTCTCAATGCCTTTTAGGCATAGTAGTCTTTCTGTTGTCAGTACAGATTTCAAGATTAGCAAAAAGAAGTTATGCCTCAGACACTATGGTCCAGTGGGTGGTTTTTTATTAAACTTCAATTCATTTAAACAAAATTAAATAATAACAGCTACAGTAAGCATCACTGTAATCATCTAAATGTATTTTTAATGGTATCCAAGGTTGTAAATTGAAGTTCTGTTCCCACATCAGTACTTACTCCTTGCTGAGAGTTCCTAGCAAACTCCCCTTTTACATTTCAGTCTCTCTGGTCTCTGTGATCCCGACCATCCTCTACCCCCAAGGGAACTTAACGGCACATGAATGTGTCCCTTTATTACTGCCAGAGGGCTCTGAAGCACAAATTATAGAGCACCGCGTTAATGAAGTCATTGATCTTGAAACATCTTCAGTTTGAAAGTCACATGAGTCTCCTAACGTTTATTTAATTGATAAACTGTCTTCAGCTACTGCATTTTTAAATTGCTTTTAAGCAGAGGCAAGTTTACAGTGACACACGCACAACCACAGGAGACATTAAATATTCATCCCCTTACTTTCAACTCCCAGCAAATCAAACAAGTTGATCTACTTGATAAAGACCATCCCGGATGTTGGCAGATGCCTGTCTTTCCAAGTACTTAACCAATCCCTGGCCTTGCGGGGTGTCTATGGCGAGTGATGAGTCAATGCAGGGAACTGGCACATACATTAGATTCCCAACAAACATTCATCCTGTTCTTCTATGGTTTCAGAGACTTGCCAAAAGATTGAAAAAATACAGTGTATCCAGTTAATGTTCCATTTTGGACAAACAAAGAAAGGAAACCTTTAGTGTAAAAATGTCCCAAATATTTCTTGGGATATTATTATGACAAAAATATTTGATAGTTAAAGTTAACAGCCTCAATTTTACCTGACAGCCAATCCATCCTCCACATTACAGTCCCCAGTATCCTTTTCTAAGTACTGAATTTTGGGGGCAGGAGAGATGCTCACTCAATAAAATGCTTGCAGCACAAATATGAAGATATAAGTTCAGATCTCTATCACCCACAATTTAATCTGGGCACAGTGAAGTACATCTGTAGTTCTAGTGCTTGAGACGGAGACAGGAGGACCCTTGGAATTCACTGTCCAGACAACTTAGATGAATAGATGAGTTCCTGGTTCAGCGAGAGATTTGGTCTCCAAAAGGAAGGTGGAAGATGCTTGCTATGTTCACTGTCACATGATCATGGATATACAAGTTCACATACTCACACAAACACCAGGAACACATAGACACATCCCAAATAGCTAATTTTTTTTTGCTAGTGAATTTAGTTAAGAGAACTATGTGGGAATAATTAGAAGAATTTTTTTCCTATAAATCATAATTTCTGTCAGTTTAGGAAAGAATTTGATTTTCTTATGCCATTACAAGCAAAAGTCCTTTCTGCAGCATTGCTTGACCTAAATGGTGTCCAATGGGCATGTGTTAGGTGAATGCATGAGTACACAAATGTTCAAATGCCTGGAGTTGGAGTCTTGGTTAGGGTTACTATTGCTATTATGAAACACAATGACCAAAGCAAGTTGAGGAGGAAGGGCTTGTCTTATGCTTCCATATTCATAGTCCATCACTGAAGAAAGGACAGGAACTCAAACTCCCAAATGTGGAGGCAGGAGTGATGCAGAGGCTATGAAGGGGTGCTGTGTTAATCCCACCGACTAAGAATAGCACCACTACCACAGTTTAAAGTCAAATTTAAAGCAAGCTTTAATTAAATACTGGCCAGGTAGATAGGCTCTGGCCAGGTCTGTCTCTGGCTCCTGGGGGGTCCTGAGGAAAGGCCTTAGTCACAGTTTGCAGCAGCGAAGAAGGAAAACTCACTATTCATTACAATTCCCACCAGGTCCAATCAGGGGCAAGAAATGTCCTGACATACCTCCAAACTACATCCAGTCAGGGGCAAGTGTATATCCTGACGTATTTCCTGCCTGTGAACCTCCTGCCCATGAACCTCCTGCCCACATGCCACAGTCAGTTCAGATGGGTCAAACAAACTTGTTGAGGGGAGTGAAAAACGCTTGGCTTGTTATGTCCCATAAGCAGCAGCCCCCAGCATCTCAGGAACTGTCTGTCCTTGGGCAAGGGGCTTGCAGAGCAGGGGCATTTTTGTTTCCTGGATCTCTAAGGCAAGGAATTAAAACTGAAAATGTAACTTTGGCTCTCACAGCTGCTTACTGGCTTGCTCACCATGGCTTTCTCAGCCTCCTTTCTTATAGAACCCAGGACCACAAGCCCAGCGATGGCCCCACTCACAATGGGCTGGGTAATTCTTTATCAATCACTAAGAAAATGCTCTACAGGCTTGCCTACAGCCCAATCTTATGGAGGCATTTTATCAATTGGGGTTCTCTCCTCACAGATGTGTCAAGTTGACATAAAATTAGCAACTACAAATGACCCCTTGTCAACTTGACACACAACATTTTTTGTTTGTTTGTTTCTTTTTTTTCTTTCTTTTTCTTTTTCAAGACAGGGTTTCTCTTTGGAGCCCTAGCTGTCCTGGAACTTGCTATATAGAACAGGCTGGCTTCAAACTCAGAGATCTGCCTGCCTCTGCCTCTTAAGTGATGAGATTAAAGAGGTGTAGCACCTCTGCACAGTTGACACATAGCACTTTTTAAGATATAATTGTTCCCTTTTTTGGTTCATCAGGATCACTAATGAATATCATAATATAAACTTAAAAGTAAAACAAAGTTAAAAGTACCACAGTCTTTACCAATTCAAATACTTTAAAAGTTCAGTCTCTGTAAAAACCCAAAGTCTCTTTTAAAATTCAGTCTTACTGAGAGAAACAATTAATAAATGGTACCTCCTGAAAGTGAAAAGCTTCTGTAAAGCAAAGAACACAGTCAACAAGACAAAACGACAGCCTA
>LOJH01061890.1:0-10930 GCA_001685095.1 Ellobius talpinus
GGGCCAAGGCAGTTTCTTTATTAACCAATGAAAGTTAACACATAGACAGATGACACTCCTCCATCAGTGTAGTTGCAACCCTTGGGACTGTGTTTTCTGTAGTGTGTGGGAAGTCTTGAGAGAAAGTCAAGTGAAGGATATAATCTCTAGCTATGTAACATAATGGGCAGCTCTCCATTGTCAGGATCTTAACATTTCAGTCTCAAGGTTACATTTGAGGAAATGGCTTAAGGTACGGTATTCAGCCTGGTGGCCCAGCCAAAGTCTGTCAGTCTGTCAGTCAGCTTTTGAGTTCCTAAGCTGGGATTCTCTGTTGGACATGATCACTGTAATGTCAGCTACAGACTTTTTCTCCAGTCTGTTAAGTCTGGTACCTTCAAAACAACAGAAGTACACCCTCCCCTAAGGTGGTCTGTTCCTTTCTCTAGATGATTCTCCTTGGCATAAGGTCAGCTCTTACTACATCACACCCAAATCTTGTACAGAATTTCTATGCTTACATAAGTGCCCTGAACCTAGAAACACACCTCAGTTCTGCCCTAGCCCCTCACATAGACATTGCCACGGCAACGTGTCTTCCTGGTTCAAGAGTCTTGTTTGGAAATAGAGTCATTCCTTACAAGAGATGATACCATAGAGCATTGGTTCTCAACCTTCCTAACACTGAGACCCTGTAATACAGTTCCTCATGCTGTGATGACTCCTCCCAACCATAAAATTACTTCATTGCTACCTCATAACTGTAATTTTGCTACTGTGCTGAGTTGTAGTGTAAATATATGATATGCAGAATATATGCTGTGTGACCTCAAAGGGGTCAGGACCTGCGGGTTGTGAACCACTGCCCTAGATATTCAAGAGCTGGTAAGAAGGATCTCTCTTTAATCTTGGATTTATCATTTTTAAGCCCTGATTAAGCAGAAATTATCCCCTACACACATGTGCAAGCATGCACGCAGTCTCTCTCTCTCTCTCTCTCTCTCACACACACACATACACACACACATACACACACACATACACGCCATCCAGCATCCAGTAGGGCCACCACCTGCAGTGCCACCACTTTCAGTGCTCTGAAAGCAGAAACACTTCAAGGTCTGGTCAGCGTATTATCAGGTGGGTTAGTTTAGCTGTCGTTAAGCAGAACACCAAGGCCTGAGCATCCTACATCCCCACTCACATCTGGCCACATGTGGATTAGAGGCCGAGGGTCCCTGCCTGCAAGCATACTGTTTCCTTTAAAACTGGTAGCACCGAGCTGATTTTGACAGCCTCCCTTCCTCTGTCTGTTTCTTCCGTTGTGAGGGGCGAGCACAGCCCAAGAAATGATATGAGTTTTCCAGTTAAAGGAGTGGGTGTTTTTTGTTTTTTAAATTTTTCTTTGGTGTACTTGCTTGTTTTGGTTAAGAGAGGTTTTAGTCACTAAATAAAACTTACCATGTGATGCTTTTTAAATTCTGTGGCTCATGAAGATGATGGCGTTCAGCAATGGCCATTTTCTCTAAACTGTTGCTTACCAAGAGGCCGTGTGACTACATAAGCTCATTCTTGGGACTTAGGATTTCACATCCGTTCTAGATTACTGTCATTTGCTCTAAAGACCATTTTTACAGTCCTTTTAGACTAGTGTCATCTTTACTAACGTGTGATCATCCGAGAAAAATGGCACACATAGAAAGGATTTGGGGGTTCAGGGCAGGGAGCGTTTATAACGTAAGGTGGATACTGACTAGTCCGACCTCACTTCTATTTCCCATTGCTGTCTTGTGATAAGCGGTTGTGTTTTTCTGTCCTTTTCCACCTTTGTGAATGTAACCGTCCTGCAAAAGTACCTTCTGGTTCTCTTTGCCTTCCTAGCCAACAGTGACTCATTGACGTTGGCTGTACAGTAAGTCAACCACTATTATAGTACAGTGAGTCATGGAGGCTTCTGACTCTCATTTACTCCCTGGAAGAAGGAGTGCACAGCTTGCCTCTCAGGGGAGTTAAGAATCACACTGCTTTTGAGCCGCTCTCCGAATCATATAACATTAAGAGCTGACATGATTATTCCTAATTGACATGGGGTTTGACAGACAATTCTAGTATTTGATTCTACCTTCACAGTTAATGACATACAGGCTTCGAGAAGCCAGTAAGTAGATTCCGTTTTTCTGACACTGTACTATGTCATTAGAGCACAATGTCATGCAGAGAGTGTAGTTATGTCCCCAGTGAATTCATAAACTGCTGCTCAGAAGGGTCTGCCTGCTGACCCGAGCCTGTGGGTCCCGATTCTCTATTCTCCATTACGTCTTTTCCTTTTCTTCTCTCTCTGTCCTTACTACAAAAGCACAGGTTTTAGGAATCATTTATTCAGTAAATTTTTATTGAGAAATTCTATACGAAGAGATAGTGAGGACATGATAGACACAGCCTTTGTCCCTTCACCTAGCTTCCAGTCGAGTGCAGGGGCCAAGGGACCTGGTCCAGCCCTCCACCTGTCATTGCATATAAAGTTTTATTGAACATAATCATCCCCATTTATTTACATAGCAATAGTGACAGCTTTCACACTACAATGACTTGAGTAGCTGTGAGACCTTGTGGTTTGCAAAAAAAAAAAAGGTACTGTTTGACTCTTGGATAAACTTACCCAGCCCCTGCTTCTTAGGTAATAATAGAAACGTTCCATGAATGCAGCCTGGGGTGGAGAAAAGCCTTGTCGGATGCTGTTAGAGAGTGTCTACTGAGAGCTATGGCCATGGGTGAAATAGAAGCAACCAAAGCTAATATCTTCATATTTGATTTCAGGAAAATCTGTCCGACTGTTGGGAAGGAACAATGATGAGGGAAGACCGTGCGTGCATGAAGAGGGGGAGCATGAGGGTGGCATGGGGCTCAGCCTCACCAGTCAGGGTACAGATTTGAATTGCATTTGGTACTGATTCTGGTCTCAGATAATGACCATCCCTCCCTCATGAGATGACACAGGCTCATGTATGAGAAGCATGTGGAATACAGAGTGCACAATCATCCCTGATACTACTACCATAATATTTCCTAAAGGGGACTGGTCAAAATTAAGTAAGTCACAGCAAGGAGAATGAAAGCCGTAAAATTCAAGAGCTACCCAGATGACAGACCTGGCAGGCAATCACGAGGGACTGAATGTCAGTAAAACAGATAAAAAACAAAGCAGAAGTTGACATGAGTTGTGGCTTCAGACTTCATGGGCCCGATAGAGGGCAGGCGACCCGTGGACTGAAATAGGAAAGACGGCGGCGATGTAGTGGGACGCAAGCGACAGGTCTACTGGGGGTGTGTTTAGTGGAGAGGATGGAGATAAGTGGATGAGGTTCAGGAAACAGTGGTGTTCGAGAGCTGGAAGTCAGAAGTGTGATGTGGCCTGGGGAATGAACAGAAGCAAAACACCAGTGTAAAACTGGTTACCGAGCTTGGGAGGCAGTGAGGTTACCAGGGACAAAGAGAGAACACCCTTCTTACAGAACCATGAAAATCACTAACAGCTTGAAACTTACAAAGAACCATTGAGTCAAAGGAAAGAGCAAAACGGCTGTTAGTGGAGGGTGCACATGGAGTTAGAATCCATCTCAAATCCATTTCATATTCTGTTCCATTCTGTTCTGACACTGCTTCTTCCTAAGTGACGTTAGGTAAGTGTCTTAGTTGGGGTTTCTTTGGCTGTGAAGGGAAACCACGATCACAGTAACTTTTATAAAGGAAAACATTTAACTGGGGTGGCTTGTTTGCAATTCACAAGTTCAGTCCATTATCATCATGATGGGGAGCGTGGCGGTGCACAGGCAGACATGGTGGTGCTGGCTACATCTTGATCAGAAGGCAACAAGAGCTGGTCTGTGACACTGGGTGGTATCTTGAGCATAGGTGACCTCAAAGTCCACCCCCATGGTGACACACTTCCTTCAACAAGGCTACACCTCCTAATAGTGCCACTCCCTATGGGATTATGGGGGCCAAATTTTATTGTCCACAGTAAGTTAGTGGAAGCATGGCTCTCCAGACCTCTCATCTGTATCCGGTACCATTTCCTTCCCCAACTTTTACCAGTTCTCACACCGCACACTGCCAATACGAAAAATCGAAGGGAGAGAATGTCTGCCTTCTTCTTGTGTTAAATTTGGTTCAATGTCAGAAACGTTGTTCTCACACACTACAGTGTTTTCTAGTGATTTCTGTTTTGACTCATCTACAATACTGCATGCATTTGGAAAAAGTCAAGAAACAGATTAGAGAAAGCGGCACTCCCCCATCACACCGTGGCTTTCATATTTGCCCCTCTGTGACAGAATCACTCATACTTAGGATGCGTTCTTCTGATGACTGGCTGATCCTGAGGTCCTCTCCAATCCTTCATGAACATTTTTGGCAAGATAGTGTTCTAGTTATTTACTCTTATTGTTTTAAGTTTTATGTAAAAGTAGTGAGCTTCATTGTAACATTTCTGTGCGTCTTCATGTGTGTGTGTAAGAGATCTTCCTTCACTTCTTCCCCTTTCCCACTGCCCTTCTGGGTCCCCTGCCACCCTCTGGCTTGTTCTCTCCCCGCCCCCAAAGTTCCCCCTTCTGCTTTCTTTTTCCATTGCCCTTTCTTTTTCTAGTTGTTTGCGGCTGACATTATTAGGGCTCAAAAGTTAGATTCGAACTAAGTCTCTCCTAAACCACCCTGGGGCTCAAAAGCCCTTTCTTCTGGAAGAAAGGCTTCACATTAATAGAGTCAAGCTATATTGTACCTTATACTTCATGTTTCAGGGACAACTGTGTAAAGCTTTAAAGTGACCCCCAAATGGTGACTGGTTTATTTCACCCAGTTCTCCTGTTTTTACCCTTTTGTTAGCTTTGGGCCATTTTATAATTTATACAAAGGATTTTTATCCACCGAAATGGAAATTGTATATAATAGAATACAATTGATTGCTGCCCTGTGTGAGCTAATATTCTTGACATTTATGTACGTCTTTATTCTTTGGGTTTACCCTTGAATCCATGGTAACATGTTTCAGTTCTTGTTAATGGGGTAACTCACATCTGCGTTCCATGTTAATCACTTGTGATATAAACACACATGTATGTTCATATGCAACTCTGGAGAATTTTGTAAGTGACTGGTAGCTATGCTTGCCTCTACAGAAGGAAAGGCAGAGAGCCTTGCTTTTCATTGTCTGCCTATTGGATTGGTAGTGTATTGAATACTATGGTTTTACTCAAATAAACTGATAATTCTTTTAAAAACTGATTTTGAATTCTCTAAAGTCAGTTCTTAGCCACTCCTTACCTATTCCCATCTGGAATAACTTACTACAGAAGTCTCTCTCTCTAATAAATAAATAAAAGATAGCAGCCTAAACATCCCTGTTGTAACTAGAGCTCTCACGTATTCTTTAAAATCAAGTTTTGAACTTTAATTCTCAGGGTCATTCAGTTTAAAAATTTGAGGAGGGTTGTGCTAGTTCTATTACTGACCTGTTAGGGGAGGGTGTCATTGAAGTGTGCGATGACCTGGCAGACGAGCTGGCCTACTTTGCAGTTCACAGGGCGCCTTGTGTCCTACCCAGCTGTGCTGGCCCTTTTATCTCCCATGCCCAATTATGGCTAACACTCTGACTTTAAGCTAGTAGCTCTTAGTAGCTCTCAGGCTTGGGTGCATATTACAACCCGGGGTGCTTTCAAAACTCACATGCCCACACCAATTAAAACACAGTGCCCGGGAGCAGGCACTTTAGTATTCTTTAAGGTCCCCTGAGATGGTGCTAATGTTGAGAAACATCACTTTGTGGAAAGAATAACAGTGGCTTAGCAAGAAGTTAGCGTATTGTACCTCAGGAGTAAAGAAAGCACTGAGGATTTCTGGCCGAAGATTTATGTAGGTGAAGAGGGTCCAAACTGAAGATAGAGCACCACTTACTGAATATTCTTCCACGTCAGGCCTGTCTTTGCCATATGACCTGGATGTGGCAAAGTCAAATACAGAGAAGTTTTAAAAAACGTGGTGGCTTAGTTACAGTTATTTGGGTTTTGTTTGTTTTTGTAGCTATTCAGCCAAACTCTGACTGAGTAGACAGTTCTGAATTGGGACCAAATGCATGAGTTTACCTTGTTCCTCTGCCATTTGGGGCACAAAGCCAGCTGGCTGATGGGTAACATCCATCTGATATCACTGCTACCATATGGCCGTATTGCTAACAAAAGGTTCTACTTGTCATATATCAGCTAACTGAAAATCACTGCTGTGTCAAAGACCAATTAAGTGTCTGTCTCAATCACTAAGGAATCTTTTAAAGAGTGTTGAATTTATAAAGAGACAAGTAAAAATGTGTTCATTTATTTTGAAATAATAAGGTGAGAAAATAGCCTGTTTGGGATCGTACTTCCTTCCCAATCTGAAAGATGTCTTCCAGTGCAACATCCTGATTAACAGGATGTCCCGCTTGCATTTCACACTTTAAAATGTTTTATCCGCACCTCAACCTTTTCTTGAACATGGTAGTTTGTATCTTGAATTCTGCTGTGGTTGGTGTGCTTTCGTGTACTCATTGTATATCCCTCCCTTTTGTATAGGAAGGCAGAGATGTCATTAATCCCATGCCTAATCGAGGAGGCAATGGATTAGCTCCTGGGGATGACAGATTCAAACCTGTGGTACCATGGCCTCATGTTGAAGGAGTAGAAGTGGACTTAGAGTCTATTAGAAGAAAAAACAAGGCCAAAAATGAACAGGAGCGTCATGCTGGAGGAGATTCCCAAAAAGACATAATACAGAGGCAGTTCCTCACATTTAAGCCTCAGACATTCACCTACCATGATCCTGTGCTACGCCCAGGGGTCCTCGGGAACTTTGAACCCAAAGAACCCGAGCCTCACGGAGTGGTTGGCGGCCCTGGAGAGAAGGCCAAGCCGTTGGTTCTGGGACCAGAATACAAGCAAGCAGTTCAAGCCAGCATTAAGGAGTTTGGATTTAACATGGTGGCAAGTGACATGATCTCACTGGACCGCAGCGTCAATGACTTACGCCAAGAAGAGTAAGCACATATCCTCTTCTTTCTAAACTTGGGGCAGCTACTGTTATTATAGAACCTTAGACTCAGGGAGGGTGTTAGGAATGAAGAAAATATCTGTGCCTTTGTTTCACTGAAATAAAAAGACCTTTTTTCAATGAAATGGTCAGGAGGGGGAGGTCTCTTTTTATCATCATATTAAAGATATGAAGTATTAATTTCTGGGGTCTCCTACATTGATGGTAGTCAAAATGTGGTCCCAAGACTACCATCAGTCTATGATATTTTGTTTCTAGTCCATAATACATAAGTGAGCTTGCACCAGAATGAAAAGAAACTATACTACTAAATAATTTATCTATCGAATGGCAGAACTTTCTATGTGTGTTTTCATTCTGGGACAAGAAAGCTCCTCTCGTGAAACAGTAGCAAATGCTGATGCTGCTTTGGCCATCTCATGTCCTTAATTGGATTTATGCTTCCCAGGACTTTTCCCACAATACTGAAACAGAAATCCCAACAGTTGCGTATATGCAAGAGGGGTCCTCAGAGAAAACTGTGGCCTACACTTTTAAACTCTTTTCAAGTGTTACGGTTTTTAAGTGAAGGATTTTCAGCTCTTAGCTTTTGATCGACAGTGCTTATTGAGTGAATTCAGAGCTTTCTCTTCTAGTTTATTCAATAATTGGTTCTACTACTGTGGGATATAAGTAGCTTTCATGAGTGTGAATGCAAATTTAATTCGCTATGACTAGAAAACTCTTAAAAGGTATTCCTGATGTGCTGTTACGGTAATCCTTATTTTAAAAGGCTAACACAGCAGGTGCACACATTTCCATATCCACCCACAAACACGCACGCATGCACCAGCTTTCTTTACGCCTGTGTGGCAAAATTCCCAATATGGTACCATTCCTTAGATTTTGACATTCATACACTTGGTATTTAGACTGAGAAGCGATGAATGAAATATGAAAAACTGGAAATGGAGGTAGAGCACTGTGATGGTGAGAGACATCCATCTCATACAGAGAAATGTCAGCATCTCATGGGGGTATGAAGGAAGACTCTTCGGACAATTTGTTCCTACTGGAGCCCGAGTCATAAGATTGCCAGATTTAACAACTCAACATACAGTATATTTAGTTTAAGTCTGAATTTCACATCAATAATTAAAAACGTTAGAATAAATTGTTGTCAAATATGGGCATAGCTTAAGGTTTTTTTGATTATTTGAAATCTAAATTTAACTATGCATCCCATGGTTTATCTGACAACCCTCCCAGGCAAGCATGAAGGCGGATGTTGCAAAGGTTGAACCTGCAATGCAAATGCTCTTTCGTTCAGGTTACAGGGTCTGTAGGAAGCTTGAGGCTGTTCCCATTATCTGAACATAGCTCTCATCCGTGTCCTCCAGCGTTCTGTGTGTTCTTATGCCACTGTTGGAGGAAGGGTAGAGTGAGCGGAGAAAGTGTTCATCATTGTTGTCTTTCTCCTGCATGCCGGGACGTCCTAGTACTCTGGAACTGCTAGAACAGTTCTCACAACCGACCTGTGAAAGAGTTCTCACCTGTGTTTATAAAGCCTAAGGCTCAGAGTCGTATAAAGCCAAGAAAGTGGCAAAGGTACGAGTCAACCAGTAGGCATTTGTGTGTGGAAGTGTGTACTGTGTGTTAAAATACATGCTGTAAGACACCAGTGCAGCATAGTTAATTTCTGATACAAATGTGTGGTAAGGAAATCACATCAGACACAGTTCACAGGAGAGAGGCTTTGGGTTGTCACCCCCAAGGACATATCTGAGCGCTCTCAGAGCTGTTTTTCAAGTCTCCACCCCCACGGTCTCTCTCCATCAACCATGTCTCTCCTGAAATATTGCAGAAGCTTACTAACTGCTCTATTTCCTTTCTTTCCTTTTTTTGTTTTGTTTTCTTTGTTTTTTGAGACGGGGTTTCTCTATATAACAAACCTGTCTGTCCTGGAACTCACTTTGTAGGCCAGGCTGGCCTCAAGCTCAGAGAGATCCGCCTGCCTCTGTCTCCCTAGTGCTGGGATTAAAGGTGCGCGCCACCACCACCCAGCTGCTCTCACTATTTCTGTTATTGCCTGTTAGTCACACAGCAACCAGTGTGATCCTTTAGAAGCCCAAATAAGGTTATTCTGTGCCTTTCCATTGTAGTTGAAATAAGTGCAAACTTGTAACTTGCAGCAGTTCTTGCCGTGTAACTCCGCCTTGCAGCCCTCCTCTTGCTGCCCTGCCCCCACCTGTGTGCCCTTCTCAAGACCTCTGTGTGCTGTCCTCCGCTTGCCTTTTCCTTTTTATCATGCTGGATCCTTCCCGTTCTTTACATCATACTTAGTAGGACTTCTCTACCCTTGGCATCTAATTTCTAATGCCAAGTTCTGTTCTGTTCTTTCTCCATGGCCACTTTGCTTATAGTACTCATCAGATCTCAAAATTAGATGCTGGCTGATTTAGTGAATTAGCTCTCTTATCAGATGATAAGCTGAGGTGGAAAACGTTTTCTTCACTAGGTACTTCCAGGTCAGCAGGACCAAGCTGGTAAATACCTTTTGAGTGAATAAATGAATGAATGAATTAATTAATGAGTTGTGCCAGTGTTCTGTCCCTGGCTTTGTTAACAGACATGAGATCTTTGATCTGCCATTTACCTTCTTCAACTTTAGTTATTGATTCTTAACAATAGGTTTGACAATACTGATCTCTCAGGGCTGGGATCAGAATTTAATGGCATAATAAACCAAAGGTCTTTTCCTACGGTCCTGTTGGTTAAAACCTTAAGTATTATTGGCTCATTTGACTGCTGTAGAGTTTTCCCAGTACCTTATCATCACATTGGAGTGTCTTCAGTTACTGTTTAACCTCGATATTCTCCGTCACTCTTCAGGAGACATCACTATGGCCTGATCTGTCTTCCTTCTATCTGCAATGTCCTTTCCTGTCCCTCTTCATGCCTTCCATAGGCCAGTTGTTTCCCACATTCTATTCTCTTCCATGTCTGCAGCAGAACCTAGAAATAACACATGCTTTCTTTTCATCTATCATTCCTATTAAGTATCACCGCTGCCCATCAAATAAATCTCTCTGACACTCTATCTTTGCATATGCTCCTGAGCCTTTCCTTGAAGTTTTTTTTTTATTAAGGATACCCCTTCTTTGAAAACATATTTCAAAAGACTCAATATAATTACTGTCAGAAACATCTTAACTGAATGCAATTTATTTTTAAGATTGAACTCCTTTACACACACACACACACACACACACACACACACACGTGCGCACATGCATGCATGGACATGAACATGCACACACACAGTGTCAGAACTGGGGAGATCAGTCTGCAGGGAACAGAGTACAGGTCCCTAACACTGGTGTAAAAGCCAGGCAGCTGTGGCAGCTTTGCCTGTAACCCCAGCACGTCAAGGGCCGAGACGGGCAGGAGCAAGCAACTAGCCAGACTAGAGTTGGCGAGCTCTGGGCTCACCAAGAGAGATCTTGCCTTAATCTTCCATCGGTGGTGGACAGTGATGGAAGAGAACACCTAGTAGAAACTTCTAGGTTCCACATAGACATGTGAACACCACATACATGCAAGAAACCAAAAAGAAAACCATAGCTTCTCTTCCTCTTTGAACACTAAAAACTCAACGTAAAGTAACAATTTAGTAGATTTATGTTAAGTCAACTCTCTGTCAGTTCTTTATGTTTTTACAGACAGCATGCGAACAGCATGCATATGGCACCCCTCACAGAGAGCGGGCTTCTGAATCCCTCCGGGACTGTTGGGCTGCCAGTGCCCTGTGGCTGTACCCTTGCCTGTGTCGTTCACATCAGTGAGCTGATGGAGGAGGTTCATCTGTCTATGTGTTACTTTCATTGGTTAATAA
>LOJH01061891.1:0-10930 GCA_001685095.1 Ellobius talpinus
TAAAGGAACTGCTTTGGGCCTATAGCAGAGCTGTAGGGGAACAGAGCTAGGCGGGGGTGGGGTAGAAGTAAATGGAATTCGGGAGGAAGAAGGCAGAGTCAAAGCCGACATGCCGAAACTTTGCTGATAGGCCATGACCTCATGGTGATATACAGATTATTAGAAATGGGTTAAATTAATATAAGAGTTAGCCAGTAAGAAGCTAGAGCTAATGGGCCAAGCAGTGTTTTAATGAATGCGGTTTCTGTGTGATTATTTTGGTTCTAGGCAGCCGGAACAAACAAGCAGCCTTCCTGTTACAGGTAGGCTTTTTTATTTCATCCACTTCTGTACAAACTGGAAATGTGCCCCTAAGTACTGCTTCGTGGGTGAGACCTACTTATTATGAGTTTGCCCCTAAGTACCCGCTTCGTAGATGAGACATACTGTGAGTTTATCCCTAAATACCCACTTTGTAGATGAGACCTACTTACTGTGAGTTTATCCCTAAATACCTGCTTTGTAGACAAGACCTACTTACTGTGAGTTTGTCCCTAAGTACCTGCTTCATAGACAAGACCTATTTACTGTGAGTTTGCCCCTAAGTACCCGCTTCATAGACAAGACCTACTTACTGTGAGTTCAGAGGAGCTATTGAGCTTCATTGTGCAGGATCCCTTGAAGAAGCAGATCCAAGAAGCATCACATTAATGATTTTCTACAGCCCATCTATCAACCCTCCCACCTCCCCACCAGGTACTGCTTCTTCCCCCTTGCATTGTATTAGATACTACGATGCACAGGAGGAAGTGAGAAGAGAGGCCACAAACAGCTACCAATGGAATCATGCTGTGAACAAGGGAGATGTCTTTGTTCTCTAGTTTCTTCATGTAACGGACAAGATTGGTTTCCGAGTGATAGCTGTGAACGTAAAACACAAGGTCAGAACCATTGAATTAGAGTCCTGCTGATCCTCATACACAGTAAGAAAGGAGTCCTAACTCCAAAGCCATGTTGATTGTATGTCAGAGGGAAGGACGGAGATTCTGGTGGACCTTAGCGCATACCTGATGCAAGAAGCTACCTTTAAGAAGGTGAGAACACTGGGAAGAAGACAGAGTTCCTGAGATGAGCTTCAGCCTATCAAGAACATCTGCAAATTCCCTCCCCACCCCAGGACAGTAGAACTGCCAGAAGGTAAGCTTGACTCACAACAGAGATGGGCTATGTCTGGTACTAGTGAGCCTGGCTGAATGGCATTAAAAACTCGGAACCTATAATGGTCAGATCTCCCAAGCTCCCTGGTTTATTGCCAGGACACAAAATGGAGAATCTGTGGAAGCCACACAAACCTGTTGAACACCTGATGTGTGAGAAATGGGCTGGTTCTCTTGAATGAAGACCCTAGGATCCCTCTCCTCTCCTCTCCCATGCTTTCAGCTACCAATTCCTACAAGAGAGATCGAGGAAACTGAAGGACAGGGGCAAGGCTGGAAGCTTCCAGGCTAGATTAAAAATTCAAAAGACAAATGTATCAAGATATTCACATAAAAACCAAACTAATTAAACACTTAGAAAAACAATAAAGGGACAGATATACAGGATATATGATCTAGCAATAGTTTCTTGTTCTTTGTTATTATTAATTTGAGACAAGGCCTTACTGTGTAGTCCTAGCTGGCCTGGAACTTGCTAAGTAAATATGCTATCCTTGAACTCACAGAGGTCCACCTGCTCTACCTCCCAAATGCTGGGATTAGAGGTATGCATTGCGCCACTATGTCTAGCCTTAACAATGATTTCTTAAGCACTATATCAAAAGCATGAGTAGCAAATGAAAAAAAAATGATAACTCGCATCACATATGGGACACGTAGGTCTTTGTGCTCATAAATACGTACTAGAAGAAGCTGGAATGCTAAGCACATAGGGTTGGTCCTTCAGGGAAGGAATGTAAACCCTGTTTTCTGCCAGGAAGGCTGGGGCAGATAGGCTTTGTGCCCTGGTGACTTTCGTGTGCTATCTTCAATATCTTCATAGCTGGAGATTTTTCCAGCCCTGAACCCTCTTGCAGATCCTTATTGTGAATTCGTTTTTCTCAATCAGTCATAAACAAATTGGGTTTTTTCAGCCAAACTCTAGAAATACTCTTTATGGACTTTACAAAGAGTTTCTATATAGTTACATGTGATTTGTATTTAGCTTAATGTGTTCCTCAAGGAAATTTATGTATGCGTTGTTGTATACTCGGGATTGAGTTAATCATCACCAGAATAATTTTCACCAAATTGTACTGTGCCTTAATGCTCCTAAAATAAACCACTCCGGATCAGACTCCCAAAGTTTGAATCAAATTGACAAGAACTGAGTTGTGTTGAGTCAAAGTGCCTTCTTGCCTCCCTCAGATCATCTCTCTGCTGGCATGAAGGTCACAGAGATCCTTGCAGATTTGTATTTCATTAAAATTAAAAACATTTGAGAGGCTGAGTTCATAGCTAAATTGGTAGAATGCTTCTGAAGTGTGCATGAGACCTGCATTTTATCCACAGAACAGCACAAACTGGACATGTGGCACACACCCATAATCCTAGTGCAAGGGAGGTAGAGACAAGAAGAGGAACAGATCAGTCTTTATGAAGAGGGAGAGATGGCTCAGTGGTTAAGAGCACTAATTGCTTTTCCAGAGTACCTGGGTTCAGTTCCCAGCACCCACATGGTGGCTCACAATTCTGTCACTCCAATTCCAGGGAATCTGACACCCTCTTCTGACCACATATCTTCATACAGGCAAAGCACTCATACATGTAAAATAAAACTAAATAAATCTAAAAAAAAGGTTGTTCAATGGTTGGTTACACTAGACCTTGTCTCAACAACAACAACAACAAATTAAAATAAGTAAATAAGAACATTTGCATTGGGGGTACAGTGCAGGACCTGATCACTTGCCTTGCATAAGCAAGGTCCAAATTAAAAACCTAGTACATTCCACCAAAAGAACAGCGATCAAGAGCTGTAAATTAAGGGCTCTAGCTCAGCAGTCAAGTCCTTACTTGTCCAGTGTGTGTGAGGTCCTGAGTTTGATCACTAGCACAATGAAAGACATAAGCAAAAATTAAAAAAAAACATTTGTTCATCAGTGATATTATCCAGAGAGCCAGGAAGCAGCTCAAATAATGGGAAAAAATGTAGGCAAATCAAAGGATTTTATATCTACAACATCTAATTAAATGTGTGGCCTGTTCCTCTTCCCTCTTTGCTAATAGGATAGGTGCCGGTTTGTTTTTGTTAACTTGACCCAAACTAATGTCACTTGGAAGAGGGAATCTCAACTGAAGAATTTCTTCCATCAGATTGGCCTGTAAGCAAGCCTATGGAACACTTTCTTGATTAAGGATTGATGGGAGAGGGTCTGGCCCACTATGAAGGTCACCACACTGGGCAAGAGGGCCTGGATTGTGTGAGAAAGCAAGCCAGTAAGCAGCTTTCCTCCATGGTTTCCACCTGTGTTCCTGCCCTGACTCCTCTGCATGATGTACCATGCCTTCCTGCCCCTACGTTGCTTTTGGTCAGAGTATACTATCAGGGCAACAGAAAACAAATGGAAACATACAGTATTATGACTCCAGAAACATCCCTCAAATGCATACAGATCAATGACCTTAAGGAAAATCAGTCCAGGGCTCTACAGGGGAAAGCATTTACTTGGTCCTATTCAATTCATAAAATTCAACATTGGGGGAGCATTGTGAAGCTTCTTGGTAGTTTATGCTCGGTATCTGGGACTGACTGCACTTTGGGAGGTATTTCAAACTTCTGTAATAAAAGCTTTCTTCCCCTGGCTCATTCAACAGATATTGACTAAAGTTACAGCCATGCGACAAGCCATGGAGAACGCGTAGAATGCTCTGGGTAGATCTCGCCAGAAGTCTAGGGAGCCATTGACTTCTCTCACTTCAAGCCTATGGGATGGTAACCACGCACCTTGCTCACCCCTGATAGTTCACGCTGTGGAACCCACTCAACCGTGCAGACTTGACTCGGTGCTGCAGGACTGTCTCTCCTCCTGGCCCTTTATGACTTTTTCCCCAGGAGAGAGAGGATGTCTGAACCCACCCTCCTCTTTCAGATCTTAGTGTAGGAAACTTGCCCAAGCTCCGGTGAGAAACTGATTCATTCTGCTCAGTTTCCTCACAGACCATGCTGGGTTTATATGTCTGGCTCCTCACTGGTAGAGGCAGAGACCATGTCCAATTTGCCATCATAATAATCTCATGGCATAGCCAATAACCTGGCATATATTACATCCTTGAAAATTACTCTTTAAATGAGTGAGTACAGTAAATTTCTCAGAATACAATGCCACAAATCTTTGTACTGAAGTCAGGGTGCCGCATCACTAATAATCCACCTAGCCTGGATGCACTGGCCTGCCTAGAGTCTGTTAACAGTGACTTTTAGCTATCAGCAGTCACAGGAAAAAAGGGACAGGCAGCGCCATAATCTGAACAGCAGACTGGCCACTGCCACCCTTGAGCCTGTTCTCACTCAGATTCAGGTCCACAAAAGGCAGAGTCGAGCCCTTCTTGACACCACGTCTTTACTTACTGCGGATGACTCACAGCCAAAGATCCACAGTAAATCGTCCAGATCCTTCTCGGTGACTGTTTCATCCAGAGAGATGCCAAGCTACAAAAACAAAAAGCAAAAAGAAATCATCCGCTCCGAACTCCAGATCATGTTGGGGTGGGGGGGAATGGACACTGACGATGGGACAAGACTCTACTAGATACCAAGGCAGAAAAAAGTCCTGGTCAAACTCCTCATGCACTCTAGAACACCAGGGTACCATTACGACCATGCTGATCTTTAAGGGAAAGTGATGAGACTAGTCTCCAACTTGACAAGCTTTGGAGTCTGGCAAGCCACCTGCAGAACTAACAGTTTGATGACTTTAGGATGCTCCCATAGGAACTAAACATGGGAAGTTTTTTCATCCTTTAATTCATTTTGTTATCTAACTTAGAGCCTTATTTATGAACAGAGTCCCAAACACAAAACCATTCTTGAGAAAAGCTGAGGACAATTTATTCTTTGAAAAAATCACAGTACAAGTTGGAAATTAAAAACATTACAAAAAATAGACTCCAAATCCTAATGTTTGTTAAACAAAATAGAAGGTGTGTCATGAGAGAATCCATGAAAGCACAAAGAACTGGTTAAACATACTAAATATTTCACTTACTGTGCCATCTTCAAAGAGTCGAAAGTTGATCTGCCTCTGAGCTGCTCTGCCCAATACCTCCTTCACTGAACAGCCACACTGAACCTTCAAAGTGTCAAAGAACAGGTCGTGCTGGAGTTGATGTCCGGCTCGTTTGAGACCTAGCAAGACAGGGAACACACTCATCTCTAACAGAGCTCTGAGCCACAGCCACTAACATCACAGACATCAGGAGGTGACCCTTACTGTAGGTTGTTTCTCTCCTGGCCAGGATATTGGTGGCTGTTTTAAAGAGATATTAAACGAATTTATTATTGTGTTATAAAAAAATCACAAAACACATATAAAACAAGGGAAGAAAAATTACCAATCAGCTAGAAATAAGTTTTGATGTACATATTAGAAATGGTTGTAATGTGTGTGTGAGAGAGAGAGAAACAGAGAGTGCGTGTTTGCTTGTCTATAGAACAGTTCCCCATATAATTATTTTTAATAACTATATAGTAAGTAGTCCAATGTATGGATGCACCATTATGGAATTATGTGTTATCGAGCATTTAATCTGTTTCCAAGACTGGACAAGGTTTGAAGGGACAATCTTTTCACACATATCTGATTACTTCCTTTAGATAAATTTCTAATAGCAGTGTAGCTGGATCAAATTGTAGGCACAATTTTTAAGTTGGTTTTTGGCTGTTGTTTTGGAAGTTAAAAGTCGTTAGTCAAATGCACTTCTGTGCATGTGTGCAATGTGTGCATGTGGAGGCCAGAGGTCAATATTGTCTTCTTCAGTCCCTTTCTACCATTTTTTGGTTGTTATTGTGGTTGTTGTTTTTGGCACAGGGTCAAACTAAATCTGAAGCGCATCACTTCAATTAAACTAGTGGGCTAATAAATACCAAGGATCATTAGTCAATATTTCTCCACTGCTAGGAGGATTATGGCATAATCTGAACCACACCCCAGCTTTTAAAAAGGGGTCTGAGGATCTGAACTATGAAGGGACACTAGCCCACTGGAGCATGTGGCTCTGGCAGGCCGTGTCCTTCTCACCCATCCCCTAATTCCTTGCTAAAAACAATCATATTGCATTCCTAAGGCTACTCCCCAAGGTCTATTCCCTTATTTGGCCAATTCCTCCACCTGAGGCTGACCACCAAGGTCCATCTATCAAAGTATTGAAATCCAGCAATCAGAAGTCCTCTTTGGCACACCTAATTAACATGTCCAATTAAAATTAAGCACTTCATCTTAATGGGATGTTCCCCCTTTTACCTTTATAAACTGCCAATTTCCTATGTGCCACGTCTGTCGCCTCTATCCAGAGGCAGTCCTTTGTCCTCGGGGAAAAGTCCTGCCCCCCTTTCCCTTTTTCCCTTCCCCTTTCTCACTCTTCCTCATCCCGTCTTGGTCCTTTATCCATGCCCTTTGTCTCTTCTCTCTAGGGCAAATAATCTGCTTTGTGCTGAGAACTTGGTCTGAGAACTTAATCTTGGAGATGTCTTGAGCCAACTTCAAGGTTCCCTACAAATTCAAGGCCTTGTGTTTGTGATGCCTTCTTCCCCACATCTTAAAAATTTTTTGATACACAGTATTGGACTGTCATCCATAAAAAGCTACACCAATAGGGTATTAACATTTCTTAATTTTTACCAACATAAAGGCTGAGAGTCTAACTCAGTGGTAAACATGCCTAGGGTCCTGAACTTCATCCCCAGAAAAAACTAAATCCCCATACAAAAACTAAAAATTAAAAATAATAAAGCAGTATGCATGGATGGCACAGATCTGCACATGCAAGGCACAGGCAGGGGATCATGAGTTCAAAGGTTATCTTCAGCTACATCATAAGTTTGAGGCTGTCTGACCTACATGAGACTTTGTCAAGAACACAACAAAAAGATAAAAATAGTTCCTGGATTAATAATCAGGTTGAAATTATATGAGACCACTGGTCATTTATTTGTATACTTATCTATTTCTAAATTGTATAATGACTTTTGCTCATTTTCTCATAAAATAATGTTCATTGTGTCTTTGTATTTTGGGCGAGAAAGATAAAGAACTTTATTACAAATATGAACACTCACTGAGTGCGGTGACACACGTACTCAGGAAGGTAGAGACAGAGGGATCACCATGATTCAAGGTCTGTTTAGTTTACAGGTGAATTGCAGGCCAGCCAGAGCTACACAGTGAGATCCTGTCTAAGAAAAAGAAAAGAATAAGAGTATGTCATCCTGTCATAGACTTTGAAGATATTGTCCTCCTTCTTACCTGACCTTTGTTTGTATTCGGCGTTGCACATACCCCCGTCTTCATGAACTTAGTCACATGTATCAATCTTGTTACGCTGGGAACACAACCAACTCACCTTCAGACAAAATCAGCGTGGCATTGTGAACCCTTTTAGCGATGTGCTTCAGCCCATGGGAACCATGGTAAATGGCAAACATGGCAGCCATGTTGGCTAAGAGGGCCTGAAACAAGAAAGAGCATTTACGGAATCAACAATGTTCCACAACAAGTCGGAAGACGGGTGGTGGGAGGGAGGAATGACTGACATAGGATGTGCAAAATAAAGAAAAACTTAGCCCAAATGACTTAATATCCTGCGTTCTCTGTGACAGTCAAGGACCATTAGAGAGCCCGAGGGAAAACAGTGTTGAAGTCCCAATCCTAACCCTCATAATGGGGTCTCACTGGCACAACAGGACCATGTCAGTCATGAGGGGAAAGCAGACTGCCATCAGCACCGCCAGGCAGTATCTACTGTTTGGAACATAATGACCTCAGTGAGGAAAATGTGAGATTTGGGGGTTTTATGCGCAATTAAGCATTTCTTCAAGAATCAAAACAACAAGCAATTTTCAAACACTCAAAATCTCCAAGAAAAGAAGTCTTCTGAAGCTATAGAGTAATTAACTTCAGTAATCAACAGATCAGCGAGAGGAGACGGCTCAAAGTGTAAAGCACTTACACCAAGTAAAATGGCCTGTGTTTGGATCCCTAGAACCCACATAAAAACAGACACAGAAGTGCAACACCTGACCACAGGGGGTGTCCCCTGATTCAAAGAAAAGTAAGAGAAGTGTGGGGAGGCACAAAACATGGTGACAGTTTTTATATTGGTTAGGCCACAAGTTTCTAGAAAGGTTTAAAATATAATGCATTAACAGACTTTCGGAGATTAAAAAAAAGCCATGCTCCATCAATGATGCAAATCTGAGAGAAATTCAGGATGGACCACACGATGCTAACTGGGAAAATGCAGGACTAAGAAGAGCAACAGTTGATACAGCAGCAGTAGACAATACACAAAGATAGCAGAGGAGAAAGCTCAGGAAAGGTCAGCCATGTATTAGCACAAGAGCAATTGCAGGCTTGCAAAGATACTGGCGTGCTGTGAGCAATCGTAGAACAGGTCAGGAAAATGAACACTGAAGTGAAAAACTAGACAGTCAGCAAAATGAAATGACAAAAATTGGGGAAGACAGACTACGGCCATCCGCAGAGCAAACATGATTTTCTTTCATAAACACCATTTTCATAACTGCTGAAAATAGACAGAAATGACATAAGCTATATACAAACTAAAGGAAATGAAGATGAAGCAGCTACATAGCTTTGTTGTAGACAGCCCAGTATATGATTTTCAAACTTTGGAGCCAAAGGACCAGTAAGATGGCTCAGTAGGTAAAAGAACTGCCATGCAAGCCTAATGACATGAGTTTGATTTCCAGATTCTACGGTGGAAGGGGAGAACTGATTCATGCAAGTTGTCCTCTGACCTCCACAAGTGTGCCATGACACACATGCACCTACCCCCCACACACACGTGCTCACATGCATACATACATAAAATCTGATTTAAAAAAAATAGGTACTGGGAAAATGGTTCAGCAGTTAAGAGCACTGGGTACTCTTCCAGAAGATCAGAGAGATCTGCCTGCCCCTGCATCCTGAGTGCTAGGGTTAAAGGCATGTACCACCATACCTGGCTGTGCCTACTTTTGGTGATGGTGATGGTGATGGTGGCGGTGGTGTTGGTGGTGAAGGTGGTGGTGGTGGAGGTGGTGGTGGTGGTGGTGATGGTGGTGGTGGTATGTGTGTGTACTGTTCACGCCAAGCCTTGGCTGAGTTTCTAAAATTGACTCAAGTCCTGAAGCAACTTCAAGGTCAGAAGTCAAGAACCCTTTTCATGACCCCCCAAAAAATGTTACATGACTACCAGAAGATGCCCATCTGGACCTTCCCCTCTATCACATCACCTCTATCCTCTTGGACTCCTTGGAGATCTTCCATTGTCGCTCAAAGAGATAGCGTCACATTTCCACCCATACGGACTGCCCCATGGCTAAGAAATCAGACACCATGAGCCCAGTACTTCATAATAAATACACTCAAAGCACATGGGGTTTAAAGGGCAGCTTTGGAGTCTGTCCTGGAACTAGCTCTTGTAGACCAGACTGGCCTTGAACTCACAGAGATCTGCCTGCCTCTGCCTCCCGAGTGCTGGGATTAAAGGTGTGTGCCACTACAGACCAGTAATGAAGTCTTTTTTAAGATTTATTTTTATTTCTCTGTAGGTGTGTTTGTATGCATGTGCATGTCCTTGTGAACGCATGTGACATGTGTTCAGGTATGCTCAGAGGCCAGAGGAGGGCTTTGGATCCCCTGGAGCTGGACCACATGGGTTCTGGGAACCCGACTTGGATCCTCTAGCACCCTTAACCCCTTGAGCCATCTCTCGGGCCCCAAGAGCCCGAGAGTACTTTTTATTGTATTGTTAATCAGGATGAAATGAATGCATAGGAAATGTATGTGACACAGGATGGCAGTTGGATGCAGGACCAGGCTTCTCCGGCCACAAGATCTCCCATCACTAGTGTACACGTGGTTCAGCTGCTGAAGAATAAACACAGCAGTCAGGTTGGATACGACACTTACCTGTGCAGTGCAGATGTTGCTGGTGGCTTTGTCTCTCCGGATGTGTTGTTCTCTGGTCTGAAGAGCAAGGCGATACACTTCTTTCCCTGTGGCATCCCTGAGTCAAGACAACACATGTACTCAGCACAGGTAATCACAGCCCAGGAATGTCCAAGACACACTTGCTTTCCCAGCTGGAGGGGATTCAGTAGACTGGTGTGGGTGCAAGTTCATAAAAAAGTCAACTTCCAAATGTCCATTTTCTCAATAGGGCTAGCTATAGGTTTGCAATTTGAACTTCGAGGCACTGAGGCATGTACAATAAAGCCTGAAGCAGTGAAAGAAAATTTGCCAGGAATTACTCTGCCTAACAGATGGGACCAGGGAGTATGTCACTCAGTCTCCGTGGCTAATAGAGGGGAAAGGGTGATAAACTGAGAAAACAGAATTTCTCCACTAGAGGTCTGAAGAGACCGAATGCTTATTAAGAAAACAGAAAAGGAATGCTAACAGTCTCACTATTTACCTCATAAAGACTTCCCTTTTTATGTAATATATAAATGGACATAGACAGATGATATAGATGATATAGATGATAGATGACAGATAGATATAGATGATAAATATAGATGAAGATAAAGCTATCAATATTAGATGATGTATAGATATCGATAATAGGTAGGTAGTAGATAGATGGATGGATGGATGGATGGATGGATAGATAGACAGATGATAGATAGATAAATGATAGATAGATAGATAGATAGATATAGATAGATAGATAGATAGATAGATAGA
>LOJH01061893.1:1314-12243 GCA_001685095.1 Ellobius talpinus
AAGAAAGAAAGAAAGAAGAAAGAAAGAAGAAAGAATATATAGCATCATCTCAATAACAGCATTTTTCATTAATCTTTCTTTTAATTTTGGTTAAAGCATAAAATTGTCATGGTTTGTTGTTTTATTTGGCTCTCCTCCCCCCATCCTGCCTTTCCTCCTTCCTCTTCTGCAGTTTTCAGACAGACAAGGTTTTCGTTCTTAATCCATGCTGGTCTCAAATGCAAGACCTTTCTTGCTCAGCCTCACAAATGCTAGAGTTACAGATATGTGTAATTAGGTCCATCTTAAGCTTTTGATTGTAAGAAAGTTGTAACTCTCCGGATCTCTTTGTGGGCTGCTGTGTCTCTACTTTTTCCTCGGTGGAGACACTGGGCTCAGACTCACAGTTCTAACCCAATGAGCTGATTTCACCTGTTAAAGTGGGCAAAATAACTCACACCATGTTGAAGTTTTGAATCACGTATGAGCCTATCACTGCCGTTTTTCTTCTATCTAGGCAAAGATGAATATCAGAGAATCACAGTTTCATCCTCTTGGGTTCTCAGTTGAATAACACATGTTGAACAGTCCAGTGTAGGGATCACAGCCACATGCAAGACAAAGGAGAAATAAATTTTCAAAAGACTTTACATAAGCTATTAAATCTCTTGCTTACAGAATCTGTTAGCCATTGAAGGACAATTTGGTAAATATTGACTAGCATATTTAGAAGGCATCTAAACAAAATGAAGAAAAATGCCGTGAGAATTATGATAGTCAAAAACTATCTCAAGTTAGATTTCATTTCTGCTTTTTCCTTTTTTTCTCTTTCAAGAAACCAAATCCTGAAACTTATTCCATTAAAAACAATAAGAATTTTATGGCATGTGACCTAATATGTATTTTTCTTGTATCCTATGTTAATTTTGTGTGTATATATGTGTGTAGAGATGCATATGCAATGGTGAACACCTGGAGATCAGAGGACACCTTGTAAGAGTTGGTTCTTTCCATTATGTAGGTTCTGAGTTTTAAGTACAAGTCATCAGGCTTGCCAGCAGGCATCTTTACCTGCAGAGCTTTATTTCCTGCCCTGAATAATTTATTTTTATATATGTTGTTTGTGTTACATACTATATCATATCCTTATAAGTATTTTGCTAATAATAACCTAAAGAGAACTTGTTTGGGGGGAATCTGTTTCAAACAGAAATAAATTGGCTCTGAAGTGAATGTTAGACTGGCTACAGAGACCCAACTAAGATTTCAGTCCATGCCATGCCCTCATATGTAAAAATGTCATCTCTGATGCTTAATTATCCTTCACATTAAATTTTGGTTTTAGAAATGCCAAAAAGAATAGGTTTGGAAGACATGTAGCTCAACAGAGAAGGCATACTTCCTCAGCCAAAGCCCCAGGTCTTCCCCAGAGCTCCGTTTGAGGGACAAATGAGTCTAAGATCGCTTTTCTTGGTGCCAGCAGCCTGGTGGTATATTACCCTGTCTTTGTTTACCTTAGATGTTGACGAGTTTCCACATTCCAGTGTAATCATGCAGAATTCAAGGGCACAGTTTAGAAAACTACAGAAAAACTTAAGCAGGGTAGAATTTATTTTTATTAATATTTTATTTTCTGTTGTTTTTCTAGTAATGAAAGTAGTTATGGGTTCTTTTACTTGTAGGAAAGTTGAGAGAAATGACTATGTTTTAAAAATAAAATACTTTGCTATGACTTGTGTGTTCCTCTGTTTGTTAACTGCATTCACAGGAATGGTTTTGAATTTTTATTGGTGGGTTTACATATTAGTTCATTTATTTTACACACCAATTCTGAGATAGACTTTCTTTTGAATAAACTAAAACCAATTTTCTGTCCTTAGCATCTCTTATATTCTCTGTGGAAAAACAGATAAAGAAGCAGCTTTCAAAAATGGCAACCACGACTGCTAAATGCTGGGATAAAGTCTATAATTGAGATCATCAGGGTAAGAAGAGTGGGCGAGAGTGGTCACTCGGAGAGTTATCAACTGAGTTGCAACTTAAAAGATGAGTATAAGTCAGCTATGCAAGGAAGGAACTGGAGAAAGGTCACACTCAGAGAGAACAGGCAAGGTTATTCCAGGTAAGGTTGCTTGTGCTAGAGCAGACAACAAGGCAGCTATAGCATAACAAGAATTGAGAACCTCTGAGGTGATGGGGTGACCAGGAGAACTGTAGTGACTTTGTTTGATGTTGCTGTAAATAGAATCTCACACATGAGGTGATTTATAACCAGTTAGTGTTTCCACATTATGTTCAGCTAGTTTTTTTTGGGGGGGACCAAGATACCCAGCGTCAAGGTGATGGGACCTGGTAAAGGTGTTGTTGTCATAATAAGCCGCTAACCCATTCATGGGCTCCCTCCATCACGCTTCATCTAACCTAGTTACCTGTCATTAGTTTCTACCTCCTCTCCATATTGCAACAGGTAGGCATCAAGCTACCAAAGGAACCCAAACCACAACAGGAAGAGAGGGAAATGTATTGAGGTATGATTTGAAAACATTATCCTTAGAATTTTGTGATGGGCAATATTAGAGAGCATAATAAAAAGAACTCAAGAATGGTTAGCTGTTTTCCAACTATATTCTCCATGGTTGCTATAGAAATAAATGATGTCAGGCTCTCAAATGGGGAGGCACTGGGAGAAGTATAACTTCCACATATGTTTGAAGGTTTTGTGAAGTAAATTAGTAGAAAAAAACATCAACCAATTATGAGTTTTGAAACTTAAGTATTGGCTGGAGACATAAACTTGGAGAAGTGAACATTGAGACTCAAAGTTAGTAAACTCTGCCATTCAGACCAAATGTAGTCACTGTCTGTTTTTTATGTGTCGAAAAGCTATGAGTGCTTTTCCATGTTTAAATGGTTGAGAAAAAGGCAAAACAAAGGGAATATTTCATGACACATGAAAATTACATAAAACTCAAGTTTTAGTGTCCATAAATAAAGCTTTATTGGAACCTGGCCACAGTCACTCATTTTTGTGCTATGTATGGCTACTCTCTTGAAGCGAAGGCAAAGCTGAATCATTGTGATAGAGACCATATGGCCTGCAAAGTCAAAACTATTTACTACACGGTTATTTATAGAAAATGTTTGCCTACCACTAATTTAGATGATATTGAACCTATGGGACTAGATGGTAGATGTTTGCCTGCATCCAGCTGCCCAGATGTCCTGGAAGAATGTGGGAACCTGGAAAGAGGGCTATCCATTCACTTGCCTGCTGTGAGCCCCACTTGTGGACTCTCCAAGGAAGGAACAACATCAGAAGAGAATGATGGATTGGTAAAGCCACACGGGGCCCCTGCATTGCAAGCTCCAAATTAACTGTACAGTGAACAGACTTGCAAACTTAAAAAAGGCACATGGGAAAAAGACCTTCTGTTTATTTTTCCCCTTACTAATTTACCACAGCCACCACCAAGTATCCCATTTTCTGTCTGGGAAGAGAGGGCCAGCCATCAAAAAGCAGCTGGAAAACCCCAAGAAATTATGGAACCCTCATAAAACAATGAAAGGACAATGTTTTTCAAACCACTTGAAAAAACTGAAGAGTCCATTCTGGTCATGTTATTGTGCTTTTTGTGATGTGTTAACCACCATAATGAAGGACGTGGATCATGTGGACTCTGAAGAGATGTTTCTAATGAATTTCATGCTCCTAAGAGCAGGATTCACGGAATCTATTAGTGAATGAGGTCTGTGCTTTAGAATGAAAACAGTGCCCAGGAGCTATCTAGGCTAAGAATCCAGAAAGCTAATTTCTTAGCAGAACTTCAAACGAATGAATGTTTTCAATAGCACCAAATACTGCATATTGATTCTATTTACACATCCACTTGATCTACACAGTTCTTAGTGCAGAAGAAGCCGTGGCAATAGCCCCTTGTCCAATGATTTAGCTAATAGAAGAGAAGAAACATAGAGCTTTTATTTACATACTTCAGGGTTGTAAGACAACCACTCAATGTTTAAAACATTTTTAAGTATTTATTTCAAGTTTTCCACGAGGCATTTGAGCACATAGGTGGCATTTTATTTGATGTTTTGAAATATTTGTCTTGACGCAAAGAAAGCCAGAAGATGCCACATCCATTCATACTTTATTTTCTAGAGTTATTAAGTTTCTAATTGTGGTGGAGCAGAGCCTTTCTGCTTGCCGTGTACACTTAATGACTGGTCACCTTTTCCATTTCCTGGTCACTTTGGTGACTATTTAGTTATCTTCAATGCTGTCAAAAATTACAGTAGGGGAAAAAGAATTTCTTAGACAGTCTATGTTAAACTTTTATTACAAAAAAATGTTGGCAATTGGAGATAAATAGTTCCAGGTGTAAAACTAGTGCATATATTAACGTTTCTAGAATTTCCCTTCCACAAAATTTCATCATTTGTTAAATAGGCTCATAAAAATCCCATTTTGTCAAAATGTATCAATGTAGTATATTTTGGCTTAACTGTATTTGGATACACACACACACACACACACACATATATATATAATATCACATGCATATATTGCTTGTTACTTTGCATGGTTCACACATATATTCACAAATACAGTTTATTTTGACAATTTCATGCATGAATACTGTGTTTATATAATTTCCATTCTTTGCTTTCTCTCCTCCAACTACTCCCGGGTACCTCAGTCATTATTGTTATATATGTTGTTATATATATTGTTAGATATGTGTGCACACATATACACATGTATATGTAAATATATCCTTCTGAGTCCATTCAGTGTTTCTCATATACGTATGTGTCTAGGGATGACTATTTGTGATTGGATAACGTAGCAGGGGCAAGTGGAGAAGGCTGCTTCTCTCTCAGCATCTGTTAATCATCTACAATGGCACACCGACTTGTGCTGTCATCATGCAAGTCCTTTTGGTGTCAGAGTTGTTGAAAATTTCCTGGGTGCAACTTCTTTTTCATATGCAGAAGATATTATCTCAGAGAAAATGGCCTGAACCTCTGGCTCTTATGATCTCCCTGCCTCTCCTTCCATAATGTTCCATGAGTCTCAGATGGAAGGGCTGTGTTACAAATGTATCATTGAGTTTGAGGACCCCGTGATCAATTCTACTCTGCATTTTGACAACCTGTAGATTTCTGTAACAGTCTCAATCTAGTGGAAAAAGAGGGTTCTCTGGGAAGGGTGTCGTCACTTATGTATGGTCATAAAATAAGTAGCTAGAATGCAGTTAGAAACAATACAGGTTTAGGAAGGTGACAATAGAAGCCTCTCTTTCAGGGCCCATGACCTCATCATTCACAGGTAATTAGCTGAGTTGACAGTAGCAAGCAGGAATTCTTCCTTACTGTTTAGAACCTTAGTTCAATTAGGCAGCTGTTGTTACCCCATGATATAAGTACCACTATTGTACCCTTAGGATATCTTACCACACTGGTTGTGGTTGCGATTCCTAAGTGTTGAAGCTGGAGAGGACTGGTGATCAATTTTCATCCTTGGCAACTTGCATAGCACCTTCAGTTATTATGAAAAAAGAGATCTGGTCTTCAGCGAAGCAAGCTTCCAGATAAGTTTTACCTCAGTTCCTCCAAGGCATGTGTCCAAAGGGTGTGGAGTCTTTAGCAATAGGGTCTTACCTGCAAGTTGTAGAAGGGCAAAAAGGACAATGACAATACTTATGCTGCCTTTAGAGTCTCTTAGACTCCCATGGTTCTGGGGTTTTGTTAGATAATCTGTGGTTCTTCGGGTGAGTGTTACCACTTCCAGTGGCATAGCTTCATTTAACACCCCCCCACACACACAGTACTTGGTAGTTGGTACCTACTCTCCTGTCTTTCTTACTCCTTACACTTTGAAATCTGTAAAGAGCACTCTGCTAACCTTTATGAGCTCTATCCTGAGCTTCACCTTAGGAACAGAGCATACAGTAATTGTCATTAGGCACCTGTTTTATTTCACTGACTGTCTTCCAGTTTCATTTATGTTTCTGTGTATGACTGGATTTCATTCCCTTTATGAGATAAAAACTTCACTGTATAACTGTACCACATTTTTTACCCTGTCTGTCATCAATAAAATCAATACTAACATTCTCTTTTTAATACTCAATCACATAGCATGATTTCAGTAAACAACGGGTTATTATGGTGGGAAATAATAGCACTTTATTGTCCAAAACACATTGGTATACAGGTTGTCTTTTTCATTTATTCTCTATTGTATTCACACAAACTGGTTTTATCTGCATGCTAAAATGGTGGGCGGGGGACAAAACACAAATACAACAACTTGAGATAAATTCAGAATCTTCTTTAGCATCATCAATAAACCAACTCCAAGACAGGAACAAACCCAAATCTTGCTGTTTTTCTTTGTCCACTTTATGTGGAGGATGGATAATCCCAATATTCATCTTTCATATGTGCTGGTACAATGAATACAGATATGGGTATCAAACATAAAACCTTCAGTGGGCAATTTGTTTTGTTTCCAAATACAACCATAGTGTCATGTTGGCCCTATAAAGGTGCTTCTGTGTTTTCCTCTTTTGAAAAAACATTTACTTATTTTTACTTTATGGACATGAATGTTTTGCCTGTGTGTATCTATGTGCACCACAGGCATGCGGTGCTTAAGGACCACAGAAGAGGGCATCAGTAATCCTAGAAGCGACAGTACAGACAGTCATAAACTGCTGTGTGAGTGCGGGGAGCCCAGATGGAGTCCTCTACAAGAGCAGCAAGTGCTCTTAACTGCTGAGCTATCTCACTAGCCCCGTCTCTACCTCTGTTTTCTTGTTGAGGCTTGTTTGTTTTTCTTTAGGTGTAGACCATATCCCTTGGGAGAATTCACTGAAAATATACCATGTTTCTCATTTGCTTTGTCTCTTCATGTGTGTTGGATTTTTCCTTTATTGGTGCATATTTGTTCTTGACGGTAAGTTTTAATGAAAGTTCTGTAAAGGCAAACTAAAAGCCATGCTTTTCAAAAAACACAACTCACACTTTTTTAAAGTTACGATGAACAAAAACACTCTTAGAGAAGTAGACGATAAAGACTTTAGTAAAAGTTGGGTGTTTGGGGACTTTGGAAGTGAAATGTAGCATTTCCTTTCACTTCCCTTTGGCCAAAGTCAAGGCATCACTTAGCCTGGTTCAGCATCAGTTACTTTGTCCTAGACAGAAAGCAGGATTCTGGCTACTCTCTTAATAACTCTGAAAGGATGGCTAAGCAGAATCTAAACTCTGGAGCACTTTCCAACTGCCAGACAACATTATTCTCTCCAACATAAAAATAAGTCATTAAGTGTCATCAAAGAGTAAAGTACATGATGGGGGATCATCTTTTTCTGCTGTTGCTGAGGACAGAGGCTCTTTGTCCCTTTAAGGGTTTTCAGCCCCATCTCCAGTCACATCCTAAAAGCCTTCCCCATGTGTAGGGTAGGTGCATCCGGTCACACAGCGCTGCTCAGAACTTCCTGGCAGATGTCATAATTTACTGTCACCCTCTTGCAGGAATGCAGAACAAGGGGCCCCCATGCCAGCTCTGTGATACATTGCCTGACAAGTCCTGGGTGTCAGCCTTCAGCAGGCCCAGCGGAGGTAGAACACCATTTACCTGATAGAGCCTATGATAAAGTGGGCAATTAGATGCACTTGGGAAAGCCTGGCTGGAAACTGGTTTAGGAAACATTACAACCACAGCAGGTTTCTTAAAAGTTAATATAAAAGATAGAGCCCTCCAGTATTTGCTCTGCTCTCTGCAGAAGTCAGGAGTAGTGGGGTAAATATATAGCTTTATCTCTTTGGATGTCTTTCCTGCCTTCTCTTTCTGATTTCCTCCAGACAGGGTAATAAATGCCCACTAGAGATGGGAGTGAAAGGAAGGGGATTCAGAGACACGGTTTACAGTTTGTGATCACAGAGCCAGCTATTCTGTTAGGCCTTAAGTTTGTCCTTTTTGTTTTTTATTTGGTGTTTGTTGTTTTTGAGACAGGGTCTCACATTGTTGCCCCAGCTTCCTTGGAACTCATAGAAATGGTCCTGCCTAACTCTCTCGAGTGCTGAGTACTGGGATTGCAAGCCAGAACCCTAATACTTAGCTCTCTTCCTATCCTTTTTGTCTTTTTTTTCCNCACACACACACACACACACACACACACACAGAGCGAGGAGGATGAACAGTTTGCCTCTCACTGGAGTTTTCTGTGTTTAGTGCTAGCACAACAGCATGATTTGTTTGACTTGTATCCCACATCCCCCTCTTTGCTTTCTCCTTACTGGATGGATTTGGCTTGCCAGTGATTAATGAGTCTGGAAGGTGAGCGACAGTTATCTTAAGGGCTCTCAAGCACTTTTTTTCCAGAGCCTAGCCAAACTGTCTTGCTGCATTAGCTGTAGTTAGATTTCCTGTTGATAACAGCCTGTGGAAAATAACCCCCACCCCCTACCCCAATGTTGCCATGAGCGTGGAGCCCTGTTTGTCTGCCAACAGTGCAGAAGCTCTCCCTGTCACCCATGCATTTTCCATTTCTCTTGGGGAATATAAACATTTTACCTTTGAGGAGTAAGGCTTTGGTGAGGTTAGATCAATCCTAGACCTCCTTAGCATGCGGAAGCACTACGAAACTGAAAAGTCAGGACGGATCTGGAAAATGTGCTTACAAATAGTGGAACAGGGAAATGAGTCCTTCCCCTAGGCTTGTTCCTCCTGTGTGGGGTGGAAAAGGTGGGAGGCAGGGACAGGGTGTTCTCTGTGTAATTGGAATTCCCCTGTAGAGTCACAGGAGATGAGCAAGCCTTTGGTTTTCCTTTTTTATGTTTTATTTTGCACCTAGACCAATGGGCATAAAAGAAAGCAGGCAGAGGTGCCCACATGAGGTTTCGTCCTCTCTGAATGACAATCAGCTTTGCAGAGGGTTACCAAGGCTTGTTGGCCACTGAAGACGGGACCAATTAGGTTTTGGCTTGGTTTCAAGGTAGCTAGAGAGACGTTTGGAACCACAGTCTATGTCATGATGCCAGTCACTGTGGGGAAATGAATGACTGAGTTTTCTTTGCCATGTTTGCTTCTGGAGCCATGTAGTCACAGTCTCTTTAACAAATAAAGAAACTTCTTGGCCTTGGTAAAGGTTGGAGTGAGATAAACTAAAGCAGAAAATCAGTACTCTGACACCACAGAAAAAAATCTAGGAATTGAGATGAGGAGGTGAGATGTTTTACATTCCTGTGCATACAGTTCCACCATGTCTTCCTGGTAAGGATTCTGAATAGGGCCAAGTTGTATTTTCCTTGAGATCTCATGTTTACTGGACTTGAAGCCCACCTCAGTCACCATCTTTGGAATCTAATGAGATGTTTTCATGACAGTGTTTAAAGGCATATATGACAAAAAGAGTTATTTTGTCCTTTTTTTTTCTTTTTTGAAGCTGAGGGTCAGAGCCAGGACCTAGAGCTTGCTAGGCAAGTGTTCTGCCACTGAGCTAAATACCCAGTCTCCAAAAAGCAAGTTAAATGTATACCCATGGATGCAGAATTTCCAAACCTAGGACCGTCACTGGAATATTTCCTTCATTCTAGAACACTGGAGAACTTTTGAATGATTCTCCTGCTCTTTTCCCATAGCATCTCTGGGATTGAGTCCCCACCCACAAGATATAAGGTCCATGGTGCTTAGCTGTGCTTGGAGTGAGTGACTTGAAGAATCATTGGAAGGATAGTAAACCATTCTACTTAAACCCTGCAGTGTGCTCATGCTCCAACTTGCCAACACTGTGCTTGATTTTTGCATCAACAACAACATGTGCTGAAAAACCTTCTAGTTATTAAAGCAGTGGAAACAGTGTCATGCCTCTCCATCTGTCTTAGAAGAGGCCATCCTACATCAGCCAATGGCTTACAGTCCCTTGAGAACATGAACATGCTCAAATCAGTGTAAGATAATTCCCTGACCCAAAGATATAGGAGTAAAGTAAATCATACTGCTCTGAGCCAGAATCTGGTGATGTTTGTTGTGTGACATTATTGCAACAAAACAAAACTGATACCTTGCCTAGTGTTCTTTTTCCAGGTCTTTGTTCTTTGGTATCACGCCACACTTTTTATTGTAAGACAGACAATAATAATGTCTTTCACATGAATTTTCAGGGCCCCACATTGCTTTGCCTTCATTTTATCCCCATTTTGACACTAATCCTTCCTCCTCAGAGCTTGTTTAATTGTAAGGGTGTATTCTCAAGTCAACACAGGACAAACTTAGCTCAAGAATGAGCCCCAATTTGGGTTACTTCTAACACTTGCAGAAAAAGAATATAAGTAAAAATATACACATATGTGGTGCAGCATGTAGTACTTACTTTACTATTTGGAGAAAACAATAGTGAGAAAATCTTGAAACCATGTTAATAAATGAATAGGAGAAGAGTTTTGAGCACATTGTAGCCAAGGGTAATGTTATTTTTTTTCTGAACAATATTGAAATGTCACCTAATGACATCCAAGGTAACTCACCTAACCCACTGAAAAAACCACTAGGACGATTTATAAAGAATCAACAGGACTTCACCAATGAAATACATCTCTTCACTGTCACTCTGGAAAGCCATTGCAGGACTTGTGACGCTTTGAATGCTTAATTCTCCTATTATTAGACTTCTCAGAGATACCTGCTGGGCCTGGAATCTAGGGAGCTAGATTCTTATGCCTCTTTTGTTCTAAAGAAGATACAACCTTGACAAAGTCACATATTTCCGTTGGGCTGGATTTTACTGTCACACAAAAGCTTAGTTGGCTTCACTCTAAGAAAGCTGCCAGATTTGGGTTTCAGTGGTTTTGTGAGATTGTGGAGCTAGCCCTGTTCTGGGCCTCATGGGAGAAAGAAAGAAAGAAAGAAAGAAAGAAAGAAAGAAGGAAGGAAGGAAGGAA
>LOJH01061894.1:0-10929 GCA_001685095.1 Ellobius talpinus
TGGTGATATGCAAGATATTCATCAGTGTGGCTATAGGATAAGGCCAGTTGAGGAGCCCTCTCCTCAGCTGCCCACGGAACTAGTTGGGGGAAATCCCCTTGGACATGTGGGAACTCCTAAATTGTTTTTTAAATGCAGTCTTTTCTCATTTTACAAAGCTATCCCTATTCTCCCTCCCCCTTTTCTCCCCTCCACCTCCTCCTTCACCTCCCCCTCATTCTCCTTCCCCTCCTTCCATTCGTCCACCTCCCCTTCCCCCTCCCAGCTCCATCTCCCCATCCACTCCTCAGGAAGGTCATCCCATCGGGAGTATGAAGTCTCTTGCTTTTCAGATAGTTGTTGCTAATCTCTTCCCTCCAGAAAAATGTCTGGAAGCTCTTTGCCAATGTACCTAGGCAACCAAAGCATACTGTCCTCAGACCTCAGTGAGATCCTGAGGAACAATTTTCTATTTCTTGTTTTCCTCTTCTAAAACCCATTTTCTTCAGGCAAGCATAACCAAGACTTTTTCATTTCTTTTAGTTTTTTAAATGATTCCATTACAAATTTATATTTATAATTGTTAATCTATTAGCTTGAGTGTTATTTCTTGGTCCTTTCATGTGATTAAATTTTCTATTATTTATTTATTATATCTTATATTAGCTATGATATTATTTTGTTTTCCTGCTATTTCTAAACTTGTATGTTAGTTAATAATTTATATTAATATTCATATAACCTGCTTAAGTTTGTATTTATATAATATAATATATTTAAAAACATGCTACTAGCCAATCTTAGTTAAATTTATTTTTATCATATTAATTAGATACAAAATCAACTGATTTGGGGCTAATGACCAGCAAACTATTATTTTGCTTCCCCCTAACAACTTCTATCAATCTCTATCTTCCAATTTCTATTTATATCTTTATAGGCAATGTTCTGATTTCCCTTTTTCTTGTGCATGTATAATGTGTGTGTGTTGTGTATATGTACAATGTGAATGTGTGTGTATGTGTTTGTGTGTGTTTATGCGTGTGGGTATGGAGGTAGAGTTGCTAGAGTATATATGTGGAGGTCAGAGGACATCCTCAGCTGGGGCTTCTCACTCGCCACCTTGTTAGAGACAGGATTTCTTGTTATTTACTCTGTGTACAACAAGCTAGCAGCTTTCAGAGAATCCCCTTCCACACCCACACATCCTGGTAAGTGTGGTGGAACTGGAGATGTATGTTTACCACATCCTACTGTACATGGGATCCAAAGATCCAAACTCCAGTTCGCATGTAAGTTGTTCATCTATGGAGCCATCTCCCTAGCTTATAATAGATACCACATTCTTTAAATAAGATGAATTTCTATATTTTATTGATAAGTTAATTCTGAAAATTTTAAAATAAATATCCTTAAAGCATTAAATTAATACTAAAGATTTTGGAATTTTAAATACTCTTACAATCTGCAAATAATGTTTTTAAACCTGAAAAAACAAAAATGTAATTCTACACTATTTAAAACTGATCTTTCGGAAGTTCAGCATATCCCCAGTGCATCTCACTGTGCTTACTAGTTTAGTGAGGGAAGGACATATAAACTGCTTCCTAAGTCTTGTCAGCTATGAATAAAGCTGTCATACACATTTACACACAGGACTTTTGCTGACATTGGGAAAATAATAGTTATTTATTTGATGATTTTCAAAGTCAGAAAAATTGTATTGTCCTTAGGCACTAAGTTTTGAATGTTAGTTTGCTAGAGTTGCTAGGAACAAGCGTCTTTGCCGAGGCAGCTGATTAATTCTATGAAGACATTTTGCATAGGTATCTCTGCTTTACACTAATTTCAGTGCTAACAAGCTGCCATTAATTCTTCAAGGTGAATTTCCTATTAGTTGTCATTAGTTTGTTTAAATGGTTGCATGCTTGTTGCTGTTTTGCTTAATTCCTTCCTTCTCCTCCCTTCTTTTCTCCTCTCCTGATTGAAGGAATGACTGAAGACACTTTCATTTATATTAGAGGGAATTATCCTTAATCTAACAGTGGACACGAGTTAACTAGAATACTACAAAACAGAATACGTACATGCCAACCAGTTTCTAGGAAGGGAACCTAAAGATTTCATCTAAAAATGTTCTAAAATACGCAGAGTAATTCTCTGTAAAGTTATCATTGAGCCTTCCAAGAGTGTAGCAAATATATATAGGTCCAGATAGCCAACCAAAGAAATATGAACACAGTGGAACTCTAGATGCCCAGCTCTCATCACCAGAACACAGGTAATATGAATAATGTAGATAATGTGTGTATTTCCTTCAGTGAACCCGAGATGTTAGGAAAGTAGTACAGGGCCATGATTCAGGGGAATACCAAGGAGAGAAGGTGTAATGCAGGGATGTGAAGGTGGAAACATTTAAAATAGAGCAGGATGAACGAAATGGAGTTGAGGATGGAAAAGAAGGGTAGAGGATGGTGTGTCAGGAGACATAACTAATACTAAGCTGTTGTGAAAAAACATTGAAATATATTAATGTAAAAGCATATATATTAAATATTTTAAAAAGATTGAACAAAAGTATCCTATAATGGAAGGAGACTATCTTTACCAGTAATCATGTGCTAGCAAGTAAAAATCCAAAATATCAGGAATGAATTACCTCTCTGTGAGCTTGTGTCCAGTGGGATTTCACAGATTCCCAAACATTGCAGTTAATGGCTATTGCTCTGGGTTACAATCCTGAGTACATCAGTAAGATGCTGGTGCTGAAGATTTAAGTCATGGGGAACCACCCTGACATTTACCTGGAAGCTTCATCTCTATGGGCTAGCTTAAGCTGGAAGGTGTTATGTTTACTATTAGAGGAGAAAAGTAATCTTCAGTCTTACCCAACAGTGAACCCTGAGATCTACAATAGTGGCATACCTGAAAAGATATGCCCACTGCTATAAAAGTGACACAAGAGTCAGATGGGTATCTAAAGATCTTCTGATTGGATTTAAATCACACTCCTTGAGATGGAACACACACCTGATGCATGGGGATTATTGTGGAAGAGGGATGGAAAGACCAGAACCAGAGGCTGTGGATAATTACCATGGAACAGTGTTTTCCAAGACACCATTAAGGCAGTTACTTGCAATGTGAACTCACTGTGGTACTTACAGTACACACTAAACATGTATAATCTAACGTGCAATATAATCCCAGTGTGGAGCAGGGAAGTCAGACATAAACTATCATTCCTAGGTTAGCAGTTATTGGTCATTGATAGCTGCTTATGAGGGGAGAGTCAGTTATCTTTAAGAATGTTATCTCTGGCACATAAATCACACTCCAGGGCAGGTAAACAACTAGTAATATTTGGGTATCACAAATTGAACTCAATGTGCTTAAAAAGAAAAAGAATAGGAAGTTAAATGGGTAGGGAGATGCATGTGGATCTGGGAGTAGATATACATTGCATAAAATCTCAAAGAATTTCTAATAGTATTATTTAAAAATATCTAGACATAAAAATGATAGGCATTTCTTATAACTGTTAAAATTATTACAGAGTAAGAGTTAATAATACAGGGGACTAAATTTCATGGAACTTTCAATGAAAACTTCAGCAATTTTCATGAGTCATCAAGTTAAATTAATGCTTTAGGAAAAAGCTTCAGACAAAATGAGAGAAAACTATACATCCTAATAAATTGGAATGGTAGCTATTACCTTTGATATTGGTAGAACCATCTCAGTTTCTTGGAATCAAGGAAAAATGTCTAATTGATTGGCGAACAAGACATGACATCCAGAACAGAAATGCATCCAGACTCTATGTGAGGTACCAAATACAAAATGTTAAGTTTGCATGACCTTCTACAGCATCTGTGATATAGACAGAATCATTTATTTTAATGGCCACTCCATATTCAAACAGACTAAGCTCCATTTACTCTGTTAGTTTCTGTGACTGGCCTTAGGATATAAGTTTACCAACTCTTCAATTTTTGCCCTCAAGGAATTCTATCTTGTAGGTAAGTCACGTACAAACCAAATGCAATTCTTGGTGAAAGGGACATGATAAATACCTTACATATATTACAATTCCTAGAAAGAGGGAAAATTTGCCAACTGTGTAGCTCATTAAGACTGGAAGAAATGTCAGGTGAAAATGCAGGCAGAAGAGATTTCTCTTGAAAGTTATGAATGATGAGAAGATCAGCTAAATACTCCGGATTAAGGATGTTGACCTGGCTTGACAATTTTGCCAAAATTTCCACCTGCATTCATAGGACATTTTATTAGGTGGATGGATTTATGAAAACCATGGTAAAGCTATATTTTATGGTTCATATATTTTGTATAATGATGTCAATACCACGTAAGGTAGAGGTAGCTACTCAGATTTCAGGAGTACCTGTAATAGCCTGTCTGATGACTCGCTTCTTCCATTCTGATAATATACCTTTAAAAACAATGTCCTTTAGGGTTCAATGGACCATGAAATAGTCTCTGCAAAAGTACCGCTGGTGCCAGCACTGAGACAAACATTCATTGCGGCTGTCAGCTATAGGAACCGGGAAGAAATGAAGCACATTTATTATGTACTGATATATTCTGACTAGATAATCCTTTTTAGTTGGAGACACTGTAAAAGGAAAGTGCAGATTACAGTTGGCAAACTAGTAAAAAATAAAAGGCAGTTCAGCTGCACCAATTTTACTTCCAATTTCACAGCTGGATAATCTTCTTTATAAACTGCTATTTAAAAGTTTTGCTGACAATGAATACACTATTAAATAAACAATTTATAATATCAGAAAGTCAGATGAAGGAATGGATTTTCAAGTATTTTTTTCATATTTTCAAAATATGGTAATTCTGCTAAATGTTCAGTAGTTTAATTAAGAAACTAATAAGAATTGGCATTGGTATTTGCATGAAAATGCTATTAGAGTTAAAATTCTATAAACCATTTTACTTTAGGTATTATGAAATAGCCACTTTTTCACTTTTAACTGTGAAAAATGAATTCTAAGTAGTAAAGGTTTTATTATGAGATACAAATTAAGATAAGTGAATAAATTTCTTTGTAGCTATAATCACTAAAAATACTGACAAACATTTTCAGAAAGCAAACCAGAGAGAACTGCCTGAACATTTCAGCACCTAGTAAGTTCCAACTATGCATAGCAACAGGTTGATCTGATGGCAGTCTTTGCCAAAAAGAATGTCCACACTCACTTGCACTTTGTATCATCATAGGTCTCCCAGAATATCTCTATATGACTATATTTTAAAGTGGAAGTTTGCCTCTTCCTCAGTGATTTAACCACAACCAACACTATGTCATCTTTTTCTATAACCCGGAGTCCTTTAGAACCTCACACTGTGCTGAATGTTGACTATTTGAGTGAGTGAAAAAGCATGGCTCAGAGGAGTCTCAGAGTACTCTCACCTTAAGTAGATGCATTGGCTGTTTATGTCTGTTACTTAACTCTTCCCTTACAATCTAAACATATCCTGTCACAGGAAGGAGGGAGCCTTGGAAGACTCAGGAAGCCAATAGAATAGAGAAGACCCACAAAGTTCGACTCCCAGTCATTTTTTCCATTGTTTAATCACTGGTGAGTTATGCTTGATCCAGTGAATAATTCCACATGCATGCACAAGAACTGGCTCTGGTTAATCAGTGGATCACAAAACAAAAACAAGACATGAATGTAGAGAGAAGGTTTATTCAGCAAAGGACAGAATTTTTTTGAGGGTGGAGCTGTGAATGTGACTAGAATGTATTATATACATGTATGAAATTATCAAGGAAGATTTTTTTTTACATTTTTTTTGTTTTCTTGTTTGTTTTTTGTTTTTTTTCCAGACCAGTCAATGTGACTGCTTCAGTGTTATGGTGCTCTTGTCTTCTGTGCTTGGCATCTGTCCCTAGAGATGATCCCCAGCCAGTTTGTTTTCTTTTCAGCATGTGCCATTCACACACTGTTTAGTGATAAAAATTATTTTGGCAAGAAGAATTTGACTAATGACTATAGTAGACACCAGCTGGAGTTAATGTCACATGATTAAAACCTATTTTTACTTGGTGTTTCTGTGTTTGGATGAAAGCATTTTTCCCATTAATGAAATCTAAGATTTAGTTTTCAATTTACTTTTTCCTAACATATAATCTCATTGAAATCAATTTTACAAATACTAGTGTGTGTAAAAACAAATAAACAAAAGGAATGCATTATTGATCCTCTCAAACATAATTTTATTACAAAATTTTATATTTTAACAAATGTACCATGATCACATTTAATTCTTTTTCAAAAAAGATGTCATTTTGCTTCTGCAATGTTTCTATTCTTCCATTCCCTTTCTCTAAGTGTCTACCATAATCTTAGGATTCGGATTGGATCACCTTCAAATTCACCTCCAAAGCACTATTAGATTATTTTTCTTGAACTGTAGATTAAAATAATAGGTAATTGCTTAAAAATCTAGTTTCTATCTACTGTTAATGTTGTGTTCTAAATGTTCACAATCCTATTATCTATTTTGAAATATTTGATTGTCAGGTAATATTATCTTTCTATGATACAGGATATTAGATGCTTTTCTCTGCATACAACCTCATTGCTGTAGCAATTAACCATCTTTGTCCCAGCTCTGTCTCCTCCACACCTTTGCCAAGATCTAAAAACCACCAACCCAATTTTTACTTCTTTGGGATTAACTTTATCTTACACATTTAATGGAGATCACATGCTATTCATCTTTTTGGGGCTACCTTTTTCACTTACTGGAATACGTTCCAGTGTTGTTTTTTTCCCTTTGTGGCAAATAGATACCTAAACATTGGAGCTTTCTTGGGGAATAGACATCACCACAAGGTTTAACGCAATAAGAATCAAGCTTATTCGTTATTTTATACTTAGTAACGATAACAATTTTGGCAAAGTGGGTTGGGTAAGACTCACTTCCCTTCACAATGGTGTGGTGTAGTACAATTGCATTACCATCAAATCTTTAGAAATCCCTAAGGGCAAAATAGAACCATAAAGAAGGGTCTACCTTGAAGTTAATTTGGTGGGGGAAGCTCCTGGAACAACTTTGTATTCTTTAATGAGTTCTGACTAGGCCAGCATTTTAAACCAGATGTAACAGAGCTAACTGCTTCCTGCCACCTACACAGAAGTTTAGTACCTAACTGTGTCCTTCCCTAACAGTCTCATACTTGCCTTCCTTTCAGAACTTGATCAGGGCATAGGCTTCTGCTTCAGGGAATAATGTAGGAAATTCAAAAAGAAAGGTGTGGATAAGAAAGCCCTACTGCCTGAGAGACAATAGAACAGAAAACAAACCAGGGTCATAATTTCCCAAGAATTGGTCTTTGATCTCAAATATAGGGAAGTCAGGGAACTGATTCAGAAAGGACAATCCAAAAGAAGAATATTTACTCAAAACTCAGGAGAGTCATTTGAAGGCATTTTGTTCATAAGGGTCTGCATTATAGGACCATTTTGGTTGTTTGGGTATTTAGGGTCGGATTCATGAACTCCAATGACTCCCTTGAGGTATGTGAGTCAAAACCTCCTTCATTACAGGTTTTGAAAACTCTTCTTTCCCATTGGGGAAGGAGCTTGTTCCCTTTGGGATCCTGGAGATTAGAATTTAGTTGTTCTTACTAGGGGTGAAAGTTGGCATCCTTGGAGGAGATAAATTTGGCATCTTCTGTTTGGAAGACAACTCCTTTTGCAGCCCCATCTTTAGTGCTTCCCTTGGCCACCAGAGAATGTCCTTTCTGGTGTCCTATACCATGGACCATCACTATTTCTTCAGGTAACATTAACTTACCTAAAACTACTTCAATGATTATCTCCATAGGCATCAAGACCTGGCCTTTGATATGATGAGATTCAGTTTTGACATGATTTTTAATAAACCTGTGTACCACTCTAAATGTATTTGAAGTAAATATAGACAGTCCTTTCCTTTCCATTTAGGTAGTTTAAAGCTTGTTTAAAAGTGAATAATTCACAGATTTATCCTGACCTATTATTAGATACCCTGCCCAATTCTAGGATGAGTAGAGTTTCTCCTTGGGGAAGAGGCAGAGAGAAGAGGAGATTTTGTAGGTATCTTGCATTCTCTTCAATTTCTCTTAGTGGGGACAGAGAAAAGGACAAAATGCTTTAATGTGTTCCTAGGAGGTCACTGGGGAGATTTCAATAATTCTGTTTGCCAAAAACTTTTATAAGAGATTAATAAAAGAGTATCCCCAGGACAGTTAGAATAAAGCAGGCAGCCAAAGAGGTTAACAAAGAGGTTAAGTCTGAGCTGGAGGCTTACTGAAGGGCAGTATCTCTATCTTTTAGCCCCTGTGTTCCATCTCTTGCCGGAGTTGACTTATTGGTAAGGAAGGAGCAATGTTCAGCTAGAAATGCACAGATGTATCTATTGTTTGATCTCACCAGGAGATGGATCAGCAGTGGTTCTGAAGAACAATAGCAGCTAGTGAGTCTTTTTATTCTGTCTAGTCTTGGACTGCTAAGAAGAGTGGTGACATATTTGAGGCCATCTGGTAACTATTTAGAAAGCAAGATTGACTGGTGAAAGTTAATCCTGAGCTGGAGACTCTCATATTTATCCTGTCAGGACCATTAGGATTGCTATGAGGAGTCAGATATGTCCTGATGGAGGTCAGGCACATCCTAATGGAGGTCAAGTCCCTCCTGATGATTAAGACCGGGATGAGTATATTAGGCGTAGAATGAGATCATTAGAACAGAAATGACAAGCTAGACTGCAACAGGATACAAAGGGGTGGCCTGCCTCTGAAGGTGGATCGGTAATTCCAGGCTTCAGCATTGATGTTTAGGAAGAGGTATTTGGAGGAATAATAAGTGTGAATTTGACAGCAGGTGGAGGTGGGAGTCAGGGAAATAGAGGAAAATTTTGAGTGGCAAAAGAAGGGCCCGATGCAGGGAAATAAAAATGGAACCTCTTCCTAGCGGTAGTGGGATCTTGTTTGGGTTTCTGATTTGTGATAAGTGGGCAATCTAGTTAGCTGGAGGAGTTTGTCAGATGGAGGAGCAAAGAGAATATTGAGATAATGAATGCAAGGCTGCAGAAGTAGGGTAGAGACTGCCCACAGGAGAGGAGAAGGAGAGAGAATGAACCAGGAATTTTATCTGCCTGGGGCAGCGGGATTAGCTATAGGGGTTGAGGTCTGTTTCAGGCAGATGATGGTAATGGCTAAACTAAGACCTTTAGTGATGGCATCAGTGATGTTGTCCTCAGGAACCTGGCGAGGGATGTTGAAATAGCCAAAGGAGCAGCTGCTGTTCAGTATGGAATATAAGATGGGGGAGGCTATTCAGCCTGGAAAGAGGTTGCCTACAAGCTGTGCTTTTCTCTCAGTCACACTGGATAAGTAACATTTTTCTTCTTTTTGTTATTAATTTGGCTGCTTCAATTGGCTTCTCAAGGATGAATGGCTGAACCTGAACTCTTGGGGTACAAACCGTGACCCTAAGTTGGGTAACACAGGTTTGCAGTGGTCATTAGAGATGCTAGAGTATATATGAAATATGAGGTTAGTTGAAAGTGAAACTCTTTGATGCACCTTCCATGAGATTCTTTTTTTTTTTTTAATCCACAATGATGGTAACCCCACTTCTCTGTAAGAAAGCTGAAAAACTCAGTGGTCTTACCGAGTTGGACTTCAGTGAAATCATACTTTGTTCTGTCATCTGTGCCCCTTTAGAGTGAATGGAAAAGTTAAAACAACCAGCGTATAGCCTGTATTAATATACAGCAAGTGTTAATGAAACAGGGCAGGCAGGCTTTTGCCTTTAGGGAAAGGCTGCTATAAAGAACAGCAGGATGTTGTCCAGGTTTCCTTAGATTCATTTAATATTTCCAGACCCATTTTTCTCTTACCATGGTGTTCTTTTGTTTCTGATATCTAATGTTCTGCAGCAGAAGCAAGCTCAGGTTGTGGGAACCTGCTGGCTCAGTATTCACATTCCCTAGGAGATGCCTTTTAGGCAATGTTGAAAGGGATGGTAGAGTGCCTGGGTACCCTGTCCTAGGTATCCAGGCCAGAGCTCACTCAAATGCAGCTTCCCAAGGCTCAGGACAGCAGCACTCTGCAGTAATCTGAGGCATTGCCCTTGAATGATCCTGTCCCCTCTATCCTGCTTCCTTCCATCTCTACTAGGTATTTCAGAATGTATTTTCTTAGTAAACGACCCTCCTAGAATTATCTGACCAAAGACTGATTCATACAAAAAATCCAAATCCATCTACATGTTTCCTAATGTATGTTAATAATGCATAACAATGAGAACAAGTTTTGCTTGTTTTTAAAAATCAAATCTCAAAATACTAGTTCCCTGGTATTCTAAACAGGTTCTAATATGGTTGCTTTGGGTGTCCTCTCACTGGTATTTGAAAGGGTCTGTAGAGGATGACAGGGTATAATTTATGCTGTATGCCTATGAGTGCTGCTAGCAGACACACTTTCCCATGTGAATGCCCTGCTAAATGACCCTGTCGGCATTGGCTAGAATTAGCCCAGCTGGGAGAGTTTGAATTCCCTCGGGCTATTACAATCTGGAACTTGATTGGTGTTGGCTGCAGTTTAGACTTTTATCAGCTATTTCTGCAGCACATCAATTCTGAGCCATTCACCAATGTCTGTGCTGAGACATAACTGTGGCAATCTGTTCCATTTTGAACTTATCAAATAATTGTATGCAGCATGTCCTTGGTGACTTTGCATCTGAGATGTTCCATATTTTCTCCTTGCCAAATTTCATGTCAAACTGCTTAACTTGTGATAAACAGCCAAGGTCTGGCTAAGGGTCGTATTTTCAGGTTTGAGTAGTCAATCAAAATACCCACACCACTTCCTACGTATAACCCCAGTAGCACAGACAATAAGGGCAACATTGAATG
>LOJH01061895.1:266-10929 GCA_001685095.1 Ellobius talpinus
TGTTTCAGTGGGTGTCCCCATCATGGTCTTGACCTCTTTGCTCATAGTCTCACTTCTTCCTCTCTTCAACTGGACTTTGGGAGCTCAGCCCAAAGGCGGAGAACAAGGAAAGAGTTTTCTTGATTGAGGGAGCCATTATGGGGCTAGCAAGAAACCTAGCACTAGAGAAATTCCCAGGATTCCACAAGGATGACCCCAGCTAAGACCCTAAGCAATAGTGGAGAGAGTGCCTGAACTGGCCTTGCCCTATAGTCAGATTGGTGACTGTTTTCAAATATCATCATAGAACCTGCATCCAGCAACTGATGGAAGCAGATGCATCAAATCCGGTGGTGTTTTTGAATCCATAGAGGGCTAGGCAACTATTTAGGTTGCTGCTAAAAACAATTCAGGAAAGAAATGAGAGCTCTAGAAAGCACTGTACAGGAGGGAGTAAAGAAGAAAAAGTAGAAGTGATATCATTTAATAGGCACAGTTGCCAGAGCTTAGTGACCAGAAGGATTGACGGTGGTAGTGAAGATGACCTTGGGATTTAATTTTAATTTTTTTTTTAGTTTTTTAAGAGAGGGTTTTACTATGTAGCCCTGACTGTCTTGGAACTCACTCTGTAGACCAGGCTGGCCTTGAACTCATACCTGCCTCTACCTCCTGAGTGCTGGGACTAAAAGTGTGGGCTACCACCAGCTGCTTATTTTTAATTTTAAATGGGGAAAAGGCATGTATTTAATAGATATATGTATATATTGATGCTTTGAAATATGTATTATAGTGTGTCTAAATGGAACTAACTTGTTCATTACTTCGTATTTTCCCTTTATTTAAATGTAATCTAAAAATACTGAACCGATAGAAGCAGATAGGAGAATGGTAGCAACCAGTGTCTGGGATTTGGATTAAGGAAGGTTATCGGTCAAAGAATACAAAATTTTAGGAAGATACAGTTGGAAAGATCTGTTGCATAGCATAGCGATTGTAGTTAATATTGATCTATTATATTTTGGGAATGAATTTCAAGTGAGCTCAGTTTCTGGTGAGGTTGTCACTATTCCTGAGACACGATGTAGAGAAAGAAAGGCAGGTGTGTGTGAAAAAATGATGAGTTAGATGTTTTTCAGAGATGTAATATGTTGTATATAGATTGGTATCAATTTGCCTAGCTTTTGCCTAGTGTCTTTTTTAGTTTTTTAGTTGAAGGCTTTAGAACTTTTATCTTTGGGAAATTAAGATAAAATCTTGAAACTTGACCTCATTTAGAATATATGATTAAGTTTTGACATCTTCTGAATTTCAGAAATGCATTTACTTTTCAGAAAGGACAGTAAGCTTTTCTGAGTGGGAAAGTCTGAGGTTATCGGCCTGCTTACCTTGTAGTACTTTGTATGTAGCATGGACAAAAGATTTAAGATTGCTTTTGTATTTCAGGTAATTCAGAGATGTGTGGGGCCAGCCAGCCTGAGCCTGCTCACCTTCAGAGTCTATGCAGCACCGAAAAAGGACTCACCTCACAAAAATTACATGAAGGTTGATGAGGTAATGTGCTGATACTGTCTGGTGCATAATTAACATCAGATTTAGTTAGGAGAATTTTTGTAAATTATGTATCAAGATGTTAAAAGGTTTGTAGTTTGTTCTACTCTTTGAGGTCCTGGATATTAACATATACCCTTAGCATACTTAGACAATATTTGAAAGGAAGACATATATTTCCTGAGAGTTTGTTTTCTCTGTGGAAAATTTCTGAACTCTGATTTTTCCACAGATGATAGTTGAATGTTGCTAGGAATAGCTCATAGATAGATTTAGTTTTTAGTGGAGAGCTTACTCTATCCCAGATTATAAGCAAAGCTCACTTTTCCGTGTTCTTAGTAAGTACTTATTATTTTATTGAAATCTTTTCGTACAATATATTCTATTCACTGTTTTCCCTCCCCCAACTCCTCCCAGATTCTTTCCTCCTCCCCACCCATCCAACTCTATACTTCTCTTTCTTGAGAAGACAAGTAGGCAAACAAAAATCCAAGCAAACTATAATTAAAAACAGCAAAGAGCCATTCTCTCTCCATTAAAAACAAAATCAAAAACCATAATATACAAGCAAAAGGCCAGTAAAACAGAAAACTGACCAAATGAAACAATATGGGACAAAAGTCTATAAAAATATCATTGAATATATTTTGGGTTGGTCATCTACTGCAAGGCATGGGACCTGCCCTTAAGTGTGTTTAATCCTCAGTGAGACTCCATTGGAGAGAACTAATTTTTTCTTTGCAAGGGGTAGTCAGTTGGAGATAGCTTCTTGGTTAGGGATGGGGGCCTGTGTCTACTTCCTTCTCTCATCTTGAACCTGTGTAGGCCCTTTGTGTAATGGATTATTAAAAATGCTGCTGGATCCCCGGCGGTGGCAGGCAGCACAAATGCTGCAGGTTCCCAAGCGGCCGCAGGCAGCGGGCCATGTGGTGGCAGGCAGGGGGCAGCGGGTCCCGAGATGAGATCCCAGGCAGGGACGGCGTGTGCACGAGACCACGGGGGGCAGATCTCCGAAGGTGGCTGGTCCCCAGAGGTGAGCCAGGTGGCGGCAGTGGCAGCAGCGGGCGAGAGACAGATGGATAGGCACGCCATTGGATATTTATTTAGTGGTTATGGAAGGGAGGGGAGAAAGGGAGAAGAGCAGAGAGGGGGCAGAGAGAGAGACAGAGAGAGACAGAGAAGAGAGACAGATAGAAGCTGCCTTTCTGAGAGGGAGACAGAAAAGAGAGAGAACTCAGGCTGAAAGCTGAAGATCAGCCTGTCTCAGCAGATGGGGGAGGGAGTGGGCGTGACTTGTGTCTTAAAGAGACAGAACAATCATTACACTATGCCTGAGTTCATGTGAGCTTCAGCCATACAGTGTGTGAAAGACACTGTTTCTTGGAATCCTCCATCCCCTCTGGCTCTTACAGCTCTCCTCTTCTGTATGCTTCCCAGAGCCCTGAGAGGAGGGGTTTGGAGAAGACATCCCATTTAGGACTGAGGGTTCCAAAATCTTTCACGCTCTGCACATTGTCCAGTTGTGGGGCTCAGGACGACTCAGTTTTCAGAGGGGCCTGCCTGAGTCTGGACTGATTATCAAGCTAAGAAAACTTTTCACATTCTTCTTTCAAAGGATTTAAATGCCTGGGTTCTTTCTGGTTCCTAGCAAGATTAGAGATGCTTAAATAAATATTTGTATATAATAGATCAATGTACTAAGACATCCTCTCTTCATTATATTCTTTTTTTGTCTGTACCTCACAGTAATTATTTGGATTTTTTATTTTATTCAATTTGTTACCTTGTAATAAAATGATGTACAGAAGTCAGTAGTGGCCCGGCAAGGTTTCCTGAATGGTGTTTATGTGAAGCTTGTTAGCGGCCCTTTTCCTTTCCTCTCCTCTCAGGCTTTGGAACTAGTAGTGCCTACTGACTCTTCTATGTGGACAATGGATTTGCTCACCTGCTTTGATCAGTAGCAATCTGATATTTGATCCAGGTAGCTAGTTATTCAGTTCCTCTCAGCTTTTTTCTTAAGAAAACAAAATAAAACTCAAGGGCTGGTAATATGACTCAGGTATAATAAAAACATTTCCTGCCAAGCTGGATGACTTAGTTCGATCCCTGAGACCCATATGGTAGAAGAAACCTGACTCAGAAAGTTGTCTTCAGACTGCCACAGCATGCCATGACTCCCAGAATGTTGTTTCAGGGTTCTACACATGCACCATGACCTGTACCCTCCCCGCAAATAAACCTCCGTTCACTCTTTAGAGCAGTAGGATGTTTTCCACTTTAAGTTTGAGGTAAAATACCAGTTACCAATTTCTAAAGTGGATAGAGGGGACTGGAGGTGCTGCCTTGCATGCTTGAGGCCCTAGGTTCAATAATTACCCCACACTACCAAAACAAAACAATAGATAGAATAGATAGGGAGAAGACAGGGCCCTTTGTAGTCCTGCCTTCTTGTCCTTACCCTTACTGAGGGAACAAGGTACAAAGGTCATCTGAAGTAAAGTTAGAGGTACAACCCTGAAGGTAACTAATTTATAAATTATTAGCGATGCCAACCTATAAAATTGATCATGTTACATGATCTCATAGCATATGCTTTTTTGTTTTTAATATGTATAGCTTTCACTCTACTCAGTTCCTGAGGGTCAATCTAAATATGTGGAGGAGCCAAGGACTCAACTTGAAGAAAACTTCTCGCAACTCCGACATCATTGTGAGCCATATACAAATTGGTGTCAGGTACAGCTTCTTAAGAGTTAATAGTGAAAAGTCTGTATTGGTTTTATGTTTTAATTTTTAGTTTCATTATTTATTAATTAATTTCTATTTTATTTATTTATTTGAGGTTCTTAGGATCTCACTCTGTAGGGTTGGCCTGGAATTTACTGCATGTTTTTAGAAAAAGGTTTAATAGTGACTCCTAAGTTAAGAGTGTCTAACTTATAAGTGTTCTTCAGTTCTAACCAGAGAGCAGATACAATGAAATCTGGCATCCAGAAGGGTTCTGGCATCCAGAAGGGTTCTGGCATCCAGAAGGGTTGTGGTGATAGGGTAACAGTTTGGTAGATCCCTGGAGCTCACTGGCCAGCTAGCCTAGCCTAATCAGCAAGACCCAGGTCCCAGTGAGAGGTTCCATCTTAATAAAACAAGGTAGATGGCTCCGGAGAAAAGAAACCCACGGCTGACTTGGCTTCCTCAAAATGTGCGCACACACGTGTGAATGAATACCTGTACCTAAACTTGCACTCTCACACAGGTAACAAAAACCTGTATATACACCGCACATCTGTACACGCTTATCATGTACACACATCCAGAAAATTGGATTTCTATCTCCCTCTAGAAACTCTACAAATCCCTATAGGCTGTTTACTGTAAAAAGTAATTATGCTGTTGCTGAACACAGCTGAGGACAAAAAAGCCCAGGAGCTCTATCACCAATGCTGCACACACACCTTACCGCTGAGCTAGTCCCCAGCCTAGTTTGTTCTGTAATAAAAGTAGTTTGTCAGCTGGCTGTGGTGGCACATGCCTGTGACCCCAACACTAAAGATGCTGAAGCAGGATGGTTGCAAGGTTGAAGCCTGCCTGGGCTATGTAAGGACACCCTGCCTTAGGAAGAAAGTACTTTGTCTGTTTGCCTTTCAACCTGAGGTGTTTTTTTAGTACTTTTTTTCTGTGATACTCAGTGCAACAAAATATCTGTCGACATCATATGCTAGTTATCAACATGCTTATTTTAGTACTGATAAATGGGAAAAATTTCTTGTAATTAGGATGGCTTTATTAGGTACATTGATTTCTTCATGAAGAGAAATATTTCTAATTCCTGGCCTTTTTTTAAATTTTTAGATCAGAAAATTTCTTGTTCTTTCTTGAAAATGGCAAAATGATTAGTCCAGCAAAAGAAATAGACTGTTCCTTTAGACTTTGACGTGTAATTTTTTTTCTGTTTTTAAAAAGATTCATTTTATTATTTGTGTGTGTATGTGTGCATATTATGTGCACCTGTGAGAGTGTCTGCACACATGGAGGCCAGAAGAGAGCATCAGATTGCTCAGAGCTGGAGTTATAGGTGTTTTTGGGATAGCTGACTTGTTATGTGGGTGCTGGGATCTGAACTCCAGACTTCATGCCTGTACCACAAGTGTTCTTAACAACTGAGCCATAACTCTAGCCCTCTGTTTTTTTCTTCTTATAGATGGAAAAAGGTATAGTCAACACTTAAAAAATAGTTGATTTTTTTATTGTTTTTATTGAGCTATATATTTTTCTTTGCTTCCCTCCCTTCCTCTCCCCATCTCTTCTACCCTCTTCCATGGTCTCCATTCTCCCAATTTACTCAGGAGATCTTGTCTAAAAAATAGTTAATTTATAATGAAGTGATGTTAGTTCTTTACATCCTCCTCCACATTCAACATTTGGGACTGCACTTACAGATAGCTGTGAGCCACAGTGCAGGTCCTAGCAATCAAACCCCATTGCTCCAGCCTATGTATATTCATTTTATTATTTGCACTTTTATTTTATTTGGGGGTGGGGACTTATATATTTGTTTGCTGGCCAGAGCTAGTGATGAAACTCAGTTCCTTACTCATGCTAGGTAAGCACTTTGCCACTGAGGTACATCTCTAGCTCCTCAAAACCATTGTATTGTTAGGAGAATGATGATAAGTTTGTTTACTTTAGGATTGGGATGTCTTTTTAAAATTGAATTATCAACTCATTGGTCTCAGTAAAGCTGCCCATTCCTGCTTCAAAGAAGCATTTTCCAAATGTAGGCTCTAAAAGTATTGCAAATCATAAAATAGACTTAATTTGAAAGATGGTGTTAATAACCTCATGGGGAAAGGATCACCTCTGATTACCAAGAATATCAATTTTGTCTTATTTTAGGATTTTTTTGTCATTTTTAAATGTGTGTGTCTATGTCTATGTGTGTGGTTATGTGCACCTGCCTTAAGGTGCCTGTGAGGAACAGAGGCATTGCATCCTCCTGGAGCTTGGAGCTTGAATTACGTAGTTGTCACTTGACATGGGTGTTGGGAATTTAACTCTTGTCTTCGGCAAAACAAGTGTGTTCTCTTAACCATTGAGCTATCTCTCTAGCCACTCAATTTTTTGTCTTCTTATTTCCTTCAGTCTTAGGAGTGAGAAGAGTCGGTTGTCAAACCATTTTACTTCAAGTCTTTGCTTCCCATGAAAGTAGTAAAGCATGCTGATGACCAGGCTACTAGTGAAAGGGAAATTACAGAAGAGAAAAGAAAGCAATAAAACTGAAAGTAGATCCCTTAGTTTAAAAACTTAATAGCTGGAGGTGTAGCTCGATGGTAGTGTATATGCTTAGCCTGCTGGAGGCCCCAGATTTATCCCTCGTACAGTGTTAATAATGGTAATTTATTCAGTAAAGACAAGTATATTTATTCTGCTACTTTCCAATTGACAAACCCTATTCATTCTATTTCTTTTTATCTACTTAGGAAATATACTCCCATACTAAACCCAAGGTGGAACGCTTCGTCCGGTGGGGAATAGGTAAGCTGAGTTTTAATTAGGCATAATCAGTTACTTCATCCTATTGAACTAGTGAACTGGGTTTTTGTGAACAGGTGCTGGAGACCATAGAGTCATTGAAATTGAATGGAGAATTTAGAGCTATGTAGATGTTTTCTGGAAGACAATCTATGCTTGAATCTGGTTTCATAGTAGTAGTTCATGAAGCTCTACAACGTTATTAGGATTGTTGGGCCCTGAATTAAAAAAATGTTCAGGGCTTGGAATGTAGTTCAGTAGCAGAATGTTTTCTTAGCATCTGTGAGGTCCAGTGCTAAAAAAAATTGCAATGCAATACAACAAAATGCTTACTCCTCACGAGATTTTCTGAATCATGGTAATTCATTAGCTGTCATTAATAAATGTTGCATAGGCCAGGCGTGGTGGTGCATGCCTTTTAATCCCAGTACTCAGGAGGCAGAAGCAGAGGCAGAGGCAGATGAAACTGCAATTTCAAGGGAGCCTTTTCTACATAGTGAGCTCTAGGGCAGCCAGAACTATGTAGAGAGATCCTGCCCCCCCCCAAAAAAAAGCAAAAAGCAAAGACAAAATCTTTAAAAAGAGGGAGTACAAATCTAGATGCAGGAAGGAACTGAGCTTCTATTCTCTTTAGGGCATCTCAGCATATTAGGGTCTTGCTTTCCCAGGGGTTTGCTCTCATAGTGGAATAAGACTGAGGAGTTACTCTTACTGATAACCTGTCATTTCCCACTGATTAATGGCAGCTGGCATTATTTGAGATTTTCGTTTTTCGCCTTCTGAACACAGAGTTACTACAAAGACTCTTAGGAAGAAGCATTCCATTATGCCAAGACAGTGAGTCCGTTTTCCAGCAGTTACACCTAAGGCACATAGCCAGAAGAAGCTAGGCTTTGGCTTCAGGTACAGTCTTAAGACATGCCTAAGCAATCCACCATAAGGGAACATAGGTTCTGTGTGGGGAGAATATACTCACGTGAATGCTGAAATATAAGGTGCCTGAGGATGAGATAGCAAGGGTGGTACGGAGAATAACATCTGATGGTACTTCAGAGGAGGCAGGGTCTGTGCCGATGAGCTTAGGATGAGCTTTCCAGAGGAGACAGTGCCTAAGCAGGCTCTAATTCGCTGTGAGACTGGCTCCATAGAGAGGAGAGGAGAGGAGACATAATGCAAATCCAAATCTGAAGACATACTTAGGCATGGCAAATAAGGTCTTGTGTTGTCTTACTTATTTCATGAGTATTAAGATACTGCTGTGTTTATTATTGAGTTATTAAATTCTGTCACCACCAAGAGTGGCTATTTATTTCCAGCATCAGCTTTGTTCTGATTTGCTTTTTATTGCTGTGACAAAACACCATGACCAAAGCAAGCTGGGGAGGAAAGGGTTTATTCCAGCTTAGAGTTTATATTACAGCCCCTCATGGAGGAAGTCAGGACAGGAACTGAAGCAGAGACCATGGAGGAATGCTACTTACTGGCTTGTTCCCCATGGCTTGCCCAGCCTGCTTTCTTTTTATTTTCTTTTACACCCTAATGCAATTTTTTCTTTTCTTGAAAATAGATTTTTTTCACATAATATATCCAGATTACAGTTTCCCCTCCCTCTTCTCCCACTTCCTCCTCACATCTCTTCCCATCTGTATCCACTCCCTTTCTGTCTAATTAGAAAACAAAAAGGCTTCTGAGAGATATTAAAATACAATATAATATAATAAGATAAAACAAAAGAAGGCACATGAATCAGAGACCCACTTGTTTGCACACTTAGGAATCCCATAAAAACACTAAACTGGAAGCCATAATATATGCACAAAGTACCTGGTGCAGACCCATGCAGGGCCTGTGCATGCTGCTTCAGTCTCTGTGGGTCCATGTGAGCTTTGCTCATGCTGATTTAGAGAACCTTGTTTCCTTGATGTCCTCCATCCTCTCTGGCTTTTATACTCATTATGCCTCCTCTTCTGTGGGGTTCTCTGAGCCTTGAGAGGAGGGATTTGACAGAGACTTCCCGTTTAGGACTCTGTGTTCCAAGGTTTCTCGTTCAGTTTGCTTTCTTATAGCACCCAGGGCCACTTTCCCATGGGTTGCTTCGCCCCCAATGAGATGGGCCCTCCCACATCATCAGCCATCAATCAAGAAAATGCCCTATAGACTTGCCTATAAGCCATTCTGATTGAGTCATTTTCTCATTTGAGGTTCCTCTTACCAGATGACCCTTGCTTGTGTCAAGTTGACAAGAACCTAGCCAGTAAAAAATTTCCTTCATTATCCAAATGTATTGTTCTTGAGTTCAAATAACGAGTTCAGATGCCAAAGGATGCTTGCTTTTCTGAATTGAATGTGTTTGGTTCCCGAAAGAATGTGCTGAAAAGAAGCATATTGGCACAGTTGGCCCTGGTGGTGTGTATTCATAATCCCATCACTCAGAAGGTGAAGCAGGATTGTCAGTTCCAGGCCTGTTTGGGATACAAAGCAAGTTTAACTTCTGTGTGTGTCACATAACAAGACTGTCTTTAAAATGTGTGGTCTGGCTTGCTAAAACACACCTCTAATTCCAATGCTTGGGAGGTGAGGTTGGATGATCATGAATCATGAGTTCAAGGCCACTCCATACTAAATGAAACCAGACTTAAATAAAAAAAAGATGTTGGTTAGCAGAAAGTAAAGGGTGTGTGGTTGGGAAACATTGGGTACTATATGTTCTAGTTATGTATGAGACTTTTGTTTTTGGTCTTAATGAGTAATTTATGGAGTTCTTTCCTAATCTGATTCTATTGTAGACAACTATGAATATCTCCAAAATGCACCTCATGGATTTTTCCCAAGACTTGGTGTTATTGGTTTTGCTGGTTTTGTTGGACTCCTTTTTGCTAGAGGTAGGTGCAGTTTTTGTAGGTTTATTCCCCAGTCAGTTTATACGGGATATATGTTAGGTTCTTTATCTATATTAATAGTTTCCTGATTAGTTGGTTCCTGAATGTGGACTTCTTAACATACAATTCATTTCCTTGTTCATCCCATTTCATTTGATTTTAAGCATACATAGAAATTATATACTCTTGGTAAGAAAAATAAATTAGTTATACTTAATAAGCACATCTGCCAGTTCAAATATCTGTTGCTCTTTGGTACAGAAAGAGTAAACAAAGTGTTTCACACCTGACAAACTGTAAATGTTTCAGCTGTTGCAGCCAGGCTGTTAATCACAGCAAGTAGACAGTGATTTGGTAGTTTATTAACTAACTTCAGTTAGTGATGATATAAAAACTTTAAAAATGCTTCAAATGAAAGAACCTAGTAAGTATCCCTGAATATTACTGTAGGGGCTGGGACATCTAGCTCTGGCAGAATGCTTGCCTGGCATGCTTGAGGCCCTAGGCTCTATCCCAAGCACAGGAAAATAACCCTCTGTTCTACTGCTGTAACACAAAATAGTAATAAAAGTCTTCTCTATGAAGAGATTATTTTTTATGATCTATATGAAATTTTACTAGTTGTAAAATAAATGTTTATGGCATAAAATGTAGTGATAGGGGAGCAGGCCTGTTTTTTGTCCTGCACGGCTAGCTTATACCCCGAAATAACAACACACAAATTGTAT
>LOJH01061896.1:0-10929 GCA_001685095.1 Ellobius talpinus
TTATATACATAATAAATAAATATAAAAAAAGAATTAATTGATGGGGAGGACCAGACTCCATCCCAAGCAGGCAGAAAGAGTTATTATTAACTAGTTCTTACAAATTAACCCATTTCTATTAGTTTATACTTTACACCCAATCTCATGGCTTGTTCCCTCATATCTTGCTCCCCCAGTAGCTGTTGGCATTTCCCAGATTCTGCCCCCTTTCCCCCCTATATCTTTTCTTGAATTTCCTGACTGGCTCTATTCTGCCTGGCTATTGGTCAAATCAGCTTCTTTATTAATCAATGGTAATAAAACTTCTCACAGCATACAGAAGGGCATCCCACATTATCTCCGTTTTTCTGTCTAATTAAAAAGGAAAGTTTTCACTTTATCATTGCAAAATTACATATAACAAAATATGTATTAAGCAAGAATTATAGCTATAATATTTAATCTATGTGTGCTTGGCAAAATTAAAGAAAATACTCTATCATCTATTCTCTCTTTATAAGTCTAAATTTTTATATCTAATTTATCTTTTATCATAACTAATGAAAACTATAATTATAAATATCTAGTTTTCAATTCCATCAAAGACCCCATAAGGATACAATATTAGCTCAGTAAACAGGAAGTACATTGAAAGGAACTTTGGAAGCTCTAGAAATGACAGAGACATATGGCTGCCTAGACAGTCACCCAAAATTCTTCTGTAACATTGGGGCATCTATATTTAGTCTATTGGCCTAAAGTGTCTGGAAGATTTCTCAGTGAAGCAGGAAATGTGACACTGTCCCACCTATATTGGTACTTTGTCAGTCATTTTTTTCTGTGTGTCCTACAGAATGGCTGACAGATTCTTCCATGAGGCAGTAACCTGAAGGACTGTCCCATCTTTTTTTTGGCAAGTTTAACAGTCATTTTCCTGTGGGTCCTGTATATCCAGTTTATACAGCATACAGTCTAACAGTCCAGGCAAAAGCATTTTCTTGCCCAAATGACTAGCCTTGCCACATTGAAAGCAAACTCCATAAGGAATTTCTTTGATGCCCATCATCCTCTTGAAGTAATTAGTGCTACCAGGAGCAGATAACTCTCACTGTCAAGAAGAATTTAAGTTCTTAAAACATTTTAAATTCCATTTTCTGTAGGTCTTTGAAGTGTTTGAAGATTACTTACCCATCTGAAATATATCTCTGCATGTCTAGAAAGCCTAACTAATATAACTATAAGTTTGACTATTGTAGAATACTATTAAGTTGTATTTTAACTATGCATTACATTTTTAATGTAATTGCATAAACATAATACCTTAAACAAGAGCATAAATATACATATAGTATAACAAAATTGATCTTAAATTTGTATCAATAAACCAAAATTCATACTAATATAAAGTATTTTGAGATTAACCATTGTTTTTTGGATTAGAGTAGATTCAATAATCTTTTTTATCATTTCTATATCATATTTCCCTTTTTTTATAAAAAGATTGTGACCATTAACCATATATGACCAGCTCCCTTTAAATGAAAACAAACATTTATAAACAATATTTTGGGAATTCGGACATAATTTTTATACTAATTCCTACTGACTGGGGGGCTGGTAATATTGTGGGGATCCTGAGAAAATTTATAATTATGGTTAAACCTTGGCTATAGTAGTCTGTGAGGCTGCATCATCCTGGCAGGTTGCCTTGAAGCTGTTTTGGATGTTGGATCACATGGGTTATCTCTTCCATTAGTGATCTCTCAGGAAGTCTTAACTTGATCAAACCACATTAGCCTGAAAGGAAACCACAGCTTTCATCTTCTGTGGAAACAAAAGAAGAACCTCTTTTCCAAAGCAACATATCCTTCGACCCATATTTTGAAGACAGGACTTTTATGTTGGTTTATCTTAATAGGTTCTACAATCAAATGTCCCTCTGCAATTAGTTAATTAACAATCAAAGAAAACACAATCATATACATAATTCAGACTCTGTGTATTTTCCATTTTACTTTGATTATTATCATTTTTATTACTTTATTTCCTTTTTAAGAACCTCAGTTTATTATCTTTAAATTATTTTTTAATCTATGATCCTATTTATCCTTTATCCTCTCTCTCCCACCTATGCATATTTACCAAACATATTGTGACCCGTTTAGAGGCCTTTTTGTCTGAATCTGTCTTTAACGTGTCTGTAATCATTTTCTAACAAGGAGAGTTTTTAAAATGTTAAGTGGGCATGGCTAGAACCAAAGCTGAGGCTTTGGCTATTGGTTCCACCCCATTCAGCTTTCTAATATGCTGGAGGTACCTTCACCACCAGCTCTTGGAGCCATGTTCACCACCCCAACTCTAGGAATGTAGTGGATCCATGCTGCCATCAAACAGCTTATAGCACACCACCCCCAAATCCCATTCAAGTGATCCATAGCAGAACCTCTTGAAAGAGTCATCGATGCTGCCATTATGAACCAAGAAGCTGTCTCTTAAAGTAAGCATGCATCTATTCGCCACCAGCAAATGGAGCCTATCTGAAAAGAAAAAAATGTGGCTACCAAGAAACTGCTCTTGACTTCCATTTTTATGGGTCTATAAGTCCTCTTTTTAAGCTTTTTTAAGTCTTCTGTAGGTCCAGGTCAGACAGTGGGTGCCATTTGTAACTGGAGGTTTCTGGTCCCACAGCCACTTTAAAATAACCACTCAGAGACTTAATATTATTTACAAACTGTTTATCTATTAGCTCAGGCTTATTTTAACTAGTTCTTACAACTTCGGTCAACACATTTCTATTAGTTTATATTTTATCACAAGGCTCATGTCTTGTTACCTCATATCTTGCTTCCCCAGTGGCTGCTGACATCTCCCTGGCTCTGCCTTCTTTCTCCCTGTATCTTTGCTTGGATTTCCCACCTGGCCATTGGCCAAATCAGCTTCTTTATTAATCAATGGTAATAAAACATATTCACAGCATACAGAAGGACATCCCACATCACTCCATGATAAGGAACCGATACCTAACACTGTTAATGAGGCCAAGAATCTGAGACTAGGTAGGTCATGGGCCCTATGGGAAATAATCTACTACTACCCTCTTGCTAAATGAACATAGCAATAAAATGACTGCTAATGACATATTGCTATGAACATTGCAATAAAATGACTGCTAATGACATATTGCTATACCCATAGATCAATGCTCAACCTTCATCAGAGAGGTTCATTTTTACAGTAGATGACAGTGAACACAGAGATCTGAAAATGGACAATATGTAGAGAGTGAGAGACTTTGGTGTACCCAGTCATAAATCGAATGCCTCTATCACATCCCTTCCCCAAAAGCTCTGGGATCTATATGAAACAGGAAGAAAGATTGTAAGAGCTAGAAGTGGTGGATGACTCTAAGGAAACAGAAATTTCCAGATAAAACATGACTGATGCACATATAAATTCACAGTAACTGTGACACCATGCATAGCTAGACAGTCTCAGCCAAGAAATGGACACAAAAACCCATACATTGCCATTGATATTTGCTGGGATGAGGGAACATGCTCAGGAGTACTTGGCCAACAGAAAACAGACTCCAATTTTTTAATGCATTTTTTGTTTGGTTTGTTTTTTTTCTTCCTTCCTTTTTCTTTTCTTTTCTTTTTTTAATTTGAGAAAGAGAGGAAGAGCATGAAACTGGGGGGTAAGAAGGAAGAATATTTAAGAAAAATTGGGGGAGTAGTAAAAGTATGGACAAAATATATTCTATAAAAATTTTAAATAAATAAACAAAAATTAAGAAAGAATAGTTATCATGAGTCTGACAATGTCAAACATAGCAGAATCCTATCTACAAAGTCTCTCACTTTCACATAAATATTATTTTAATGTTGCAAAACTATCATGAAAAGATAACTAAAGTGATTCGTTTTATTCTTTTGTAAGAATTTATCCAAAAGATCTGAATGACAGTCAGTCAAGTAAGGAAAGAGATGGGAAAATTACATTTTCCTGAGTTCTGTCACTGTGCTCTGGTGTGATCCACTTCAAAGTAAGGAATTGTAAAAGACGATGATAATCCATGTATTTGCTAGTACTGCCTTCTACCTGCTAGGCATTGCTCCAAATACGGCCTTCCTCCCCACAGCCCCATCTCACAAACAACAAAACTGAAGCTAAATGCTCATGTTTATACCCTCTGGTCATGCAAAGCATTGCTTAGAAAGACAACTTACCATGATTTTTCTGAAAACTAAAATTCCATTTTACAATTGTTACATCCCAATACTTCTATATATGCAGATCCCATGATTCTCATATCCCCTGAGTAATTTTCACCAGAATTTAACAGTGCACTGCAGTCCCTACCTGCTGTCTCTAAATACACAAGTGAGAGAGAAGATTTAAGATGTGACAATCTCTAACTTCCGCATCCCTCTATTACCAGAGTTTCAAGGACCAAAGCCTGGGCCAAAGTCAAAGCTCTAACAAGCTAGACTCAATCACTATCTTCAACAGGCCAATTGCAGAGACAAGTAACAGTGAAAAGCAGACTATTTATTCAATGTGGTCACATTGAGAAAAGGAAAAGAGAGGTCTTGTTACCCTCAAGTCTATTTTCAGGGTCCTAACACAAGGTTCAGGTTTCAATAGAGGTTCAGAGGTATGTAGAACCAATTAGTCCTAGTCAAGGTCAATGTTACATCATTGTCTCAGCTCTCATCTTTTCTGCAATACAAGCTGTCACAACTGTATAAAATCTCTTCCTAGGAGAAAGTTCCCTTCCTCTGGCTGGCAGTGAGTTCTAGTGTGTTCTTTCTCTCATCTTAAGATTCTTAAGGAAATTCCAATTTCTTAGAGGCCATTTTTTCTTAGAGGCCTAATTGTCAAAGGGATGCAAATGTCTCCCTTATAACAACTGTACATTTGCCAAGATGGTTACACCTAAAAACATAGTGCAAGGCCAACTTCCCTCAGTATTTCACAGGAAAAAAAAATACCCCTCCCTGGGTGCAGAGAAAGAGCAGCCATAACTGACCGGCAGCAAACTCCAGAAAAGGTGTGGTGCATGGTCTGGAAGGAAAACCAGCAAGTGAAGATGACTGTCCTGAGATCTCAGATGAGCAAGGACAAGAGTTTGAGCCTGGCTCTTCATCCTTCAGACTGAGGCAGATTACCAAGCTGACCCCAGTACAAGGGAACAGAAGACTCGGCCAGGACAGGGAGGGTCTTGGCAGCCCTCCCTGCTGGCTTCTCAGAATTGCTCTTTCTTCTTCCAAATGAGCTACAGGAGAACCAGAGAACCACAATTTTAAAACTGACTTCATCTGCAAGAATCAAATTTACTTTGGCAGTTCTCCAGAAAGGGAAAACAGACAACTAATCCCTTTCTTATTCCCTCCCTATGACAAAAGGAACAGTTACGGCATAAGGCCTACTGGAGCCAGGTTCAATTAAAGAAAAGCATTTGAAGATCTGAAATATTGCACAATATACAAATGTGGAGAAGCAATTTTAAGGCTAATTAAATGTGTGAAGACTTTCTTTAAATATCCCTTTATCTTTATCTGGCCAAACTAGCACCTTAGGATCATAAAAGGTCTTTGCTTCCTCCAAAACATCAAGAAATATTGGGTGCAAAGAGCTGTCTTCAGGGAACCTTGGGTAGCCAAAGCTGCTCCTATTTGAGGGAAGGTCCTTATCTATTTGCCTTATTTAAGTTCATCACCAAAGATGGTTAATTTATGTTGTTCCTCTTATGAGTCATTTCATCATTGACTGAAAGCATAAATTTGTTGCAAGGAACCACTTGTTTGTCCCAGCCACCCAGAACCAAAATAATCACACAGAAACTGTACTAATTAAGTCAGTGCTTGGTCCATTAGCTCTAGCTTCTTATTTACTAACTCTTACATTAATTTAACACATTTCTATTAATCTTTATATTGCCACGTGGCAATGGCTTATGGGGTAAAATTCAGCACATCTACCTCCAGCCACAGATCTATGGCGTCTCTGACTCCTCCCTTCTTTCTCCCAGCATTCAGTTTCATCTTCCCCACCTACCTAAGTTCTGCCCTATCAACAGGCCAAGGCAGTTTCTTTATTCATCAGCAGCAATCACAGCACTCAGAGGGGACTCCCACATCATAAATTTTTAATTTGTATAACATTATCAAACATTCTCAGCTCCAACATTTAACAGTACTCTATAATAAGAAAGGTACTTCCTAAAGACAAAGAGTAAATTGTCAGGAAGTACTTGCACAGGAGCAAAACTTTAAAAGTGACGGTACAAATGATTAAAACTGGAATATCACAAAGTGCTGAGTTTTGAATGTAGTTTGTGCCCCCGAAGTTTTGCATGCTAGAAGCTTGATGCCCAGTGTGAGAGAGTTGAAGTAGTACAACCTTTAAAGGGGACCAGTTGAGTGTGGTCATACAAGACTGTGATCACAGCACTCAGATTGCCAAGGCTAGACGATGCATGTTTTATTCCCTCCAGGGTTACACTAGGAGAACTATGCTTAAGAAAACAAAAAGCAGGAGACAGTAGATAATAATTAGTAATAGAAACTCCATGCTTAAGAATGAGAATGTCTCAAATACTGAATTGGGTCTTGGAAGAACAGGAACAACCTATGATTTGGTTCCTTTTATGGCCACCTCCTTTCTTGCTTAGTTACCATTATATCTGTCTTTCAATGCCAGAACAAAACACTGGCAAGAATCAGCAGAAAGGAGGAAAGGTTAATTTTAGTGTAGAAATTTGGAAAGTCTGGCCCATGTTCAGCTACCTAAGGAGTTTATGATTGTAGGAGAAAGAAGGTTAAATTGACTCCTGCAAGCATCCATGGACTCTTGTAAATCACTAACAGCTGTGTCAATAACATATGAGTACTGGGCATCATGAAAACCATCAAACTTATGCAAGAAGAAAGTTCCAGAAGGATACAGGAAGGAAATCTGTGGAAATTGCTCTGCCAAAATATTACATTATATTTCATATGTGTGTACATATATACATATAGAATGTATGTGCATATATGTGTGCGGGTCCTGTATATAGGTGTGTATTCATATATGTGAATACATGCCATGTGTCCATATGGAAGTAAGAACACAATCGAGTGTAGATCTTTACCTTCCACATTATTTTTTATTTAAAAAAGGCTATCTTTTTTCTTTTTATATACCAATCCCAGTTCCTACTCCCTCCCCTCCTCTCATTCCCTCCACCTCCCCCCCACTCTCTATCTACTCCTCAGAGAGGGTAAGGCACATTACTTTGAGGAAGGACCAAGGCTGAGCAAGGTACCCCTCCAAAAAGAATGGATTCCAAAAAACAGTACAAGCAGTAAGAATAAATCCTGGTCCCACTGCCAGTGGCCCCACAGTCTTCCCCAGTCATATGACTGTCACCCATATTCAGAGGGACTAGTTTGGTCCTCTACTGGTTCATTCCTTGTCCAGACAGAGTTGGTGAGCTCAAATTAGCTCAGATAAGCTGTTTCAGTGGGTATCCCCATTCTTCTACATGATTTGATAGAAGGTCACTTTGTGGTCACTACTATATGTGCAGGCTAGCTGGTTTGTGAGCATCCAGAAATCTTTTATCTTATCTCTTCTCACTATAGGATCACTGAGATTGCAGATGGCCTGCTACTTCAACCACATTTATGTGGGTTCTTGGGATACAGGTCTTCACACATGTGGGGCAAGGGATTTACCCATGGAACCATCTCCCCAGCTCTCCATCAAAATTTTAAAAATGGTTAGAAAGTCAAGTTGGACCTAGCAATGCACACCTGTAATTCCAGCTACTCAGAGATGGCAATCTCAGTATCAACCCGCACAATATATAGTTTTCTGAGAAAAGAAAGGAAAGGAGAGAAGAAGGTGAGGTAAAGGGAAAGGAGGCGGGGAGATAGTAGAAAATAAAAATAAAGGGGTAAAGAAGGGAAGGAGAGAGAAGGGAAAACACAGAAAATAGATGAAGGGTCTGAGGACAGGGCTCAGTGGATGGATCCTTCCTCTACTGTCTGCCAACAATTGTGCCTAGAGGTAGTAGTGGTTCCCCAGGAGGCCATGGTAGTAGTATTATGTTGTGAGTCACTTCCTTCCAGACCTGTACTCCTTGGACCCCTGCATCACCAGTCTGTTTCACATCCTACCAGAAGCTGTGGTGCTTCTGTGATAGAACCCTATCAAACTGTATACAATCCCTCACCTCCCACCTTTCCCTTGATGCTCTACCATCAGGATCTCCATTTGTCTCCATCTCTCTATGAAAATACCTTTACAGTCACTCGTAACCTAAAAATCCCCAACCCAGTGACTATTAATTCTTTTCTTGGAATTTAATGCTTGCTTGCCTCTTTGGAGATTGTGTTATTTGTTGTTGTTGTCGTCATCGTTGTTGTTGTTATTATTATTACCCTTGGATCCTTCTCTCAAGTGTGTGTTGTTATCCTCCTCCCAATCTCCAAATGGTTGGGAGTCACAAAGCTTGACTCTTGGGACCCTCCCTTCTCGTTTTAGCCAAGCTCACCCAGTGGTGAAGCTAAAGATGACAACACTGGATTGTAGCTACAACACTTCCTGTCCCCATCACCCCTGAACTCTATTTAATTCTGGACTGTTCTTGCATCTGGCTAGTGTCAATTATGAACCAGCCAAGCAAAAAGAAATTTGCCCTTGTGTCCCTCCCTCAAATCCACTCTCCCAGTCTCCACATCTCAAGAATGCCATGACCCAGTTGCACTGTCTTCCTATTCCTTCTCCTGATAGCCCTATGTTAGTAAGCCCATGACCTATCTCAAGAATACTTTAAATTGAACTCATCCACAGCTAATTTTGTCATTGTAATCTGTCTCTTCCTACACAATACTACACCAAATCCCACAACACCAACCTATGGGGGTCCTCACACCACTCTCACCCAGACAACAGTGGACAATATCACAGTTATCACACAGTCCTGATGTCTTAAACTATCTGTTACAATTTCTAAATGATTCCTATTGCAGTTACTATATCTACTCTCCCCTATATGCAAGCTGTGACAAATATTTAGAATGGACAGCTTCAAAGAGAAAAACATATTTTGGAACCTTTCTTTCATAAAAATCTAGCTCTCTTGGGGGTTTTTTTGCCACAGTGACTCAGAGCATTTGACTGGGGAAAGAATGTGACAGGAGCTGCCCAGGGACAAGATATACTCCAAAGGACAAGCTTCTAAGAACCTGATTCCAAGTAGGACCAGCTACTGCCTAATAATGTCATCAAACTATGGATTCATTAGTAAGGTTAAAGCGTTCATGATCCAGACACATCCTCAAAGCCCCACATCTGAAAACACTGCTCAGGGAGTAAGCCTTAGTCACATGAGCCTTTTGAGGGGCACTTTATATCCAAACCATAGCAACACTTCCAATCTACAAATGGGTACTGTGATTGACAATTACACATCTAGCCTAAGTAGATGACAGCCTATTAATGGTCAGGACACACTCCTGTACAGAAGAGAAACCTAAATGATAGGTTTCTGAGATACAGAACCTGACAATAGTTTTTATAACACTGTTATGATACTCTGAACATTTGTCCTTCTGGATATATGACCTCTAGGAGCCATTGTTGTAATTTTAAAAAAGCAGCATGTGAGAGAAAAATAGCATGTGACAGAACTCACATGGAGGCATTCTTATTAAGGGAAAGGGAACATAAAAAGGGGAAGGGAAGGGTGGAGACTGGCCTCTGGAGACAGAAGCAGTAGAAGAGAAGAGAGGGGCAGAGAGAAAGAGTGGAGAAAAGAGAGAAAGAGAAGGGAGAGACAGAGGCAGGTAGAGAAGCAGAGAGAAGGGGACAGATAGAGATAGACAAAGAGAGATAGGAGGTGGGCAGGGTTCTTTTAAAAGGGAACACAGCGAATGTGCATAGCAGGTGCTCTTAGTGGCTATAGCTGAGGATGTAGTGTGTCCAAAACCCAAAGACAGACCTAAATACTAAATACTAACAGCCATGACATTCATATTGCTTATGATCTTATAATGAAGCAATCACTAAAGGCAGTAAAGAAAGGCAGAAGAATGGATGGCACTAGATTCTTGATTATGTGAATTATACAAGATTGCTTTAAATAGGTTATTAATTCTCTTATAGTTTAAATCAGAGTTGCAGTTTCTCTCACATGCAGCCAAAAGGACCATGAGATTAAACCTTCATCCATTCCACTCAGTATTAGTTATCGTCCTGCCTCTAGAGCAGTGCTTCCAAATGCTGTGACACTTTAATACAGTTCCTCATGTTGTAGTGACCCCCAACCATAAAATTATTTCATTGCTACTTCATCGTTGAAATTTTGCTACTGTTATGAATCATGATGCTAATATCTGATATGCAGGATGGTCTTAGGTGATCCCTGTGAAAGGGTCATTTGATCCCCGAAGGGGTCAGGACCCACATGTAGAGAACCAGTGCTCTATAGCATGCTAAGCTGTCTTTCATGACAGAAACTTTGTACTCCTTATTTCTGATTAGAGTACTGTGTCTCAAAATCTGCTTGATTAAGATTAGTCAAGAATAGTCTGACAAAAGGACCTCATTAGTAGAACAACAGGCTTCCTTAATCTAGGCTTTTGTTATTTCACTGACTTCTTTTGTTTTGATGATATTTTATTATGTTATATGTATAGATGCTAACTTTCTCACCATTATGCAAGCTCCATAATGGTAGGAACATGATATATCATGCAGGTACTTAGCAAAACATAGCCCATTAGAAAATCTTGGGTATTTCTGACTGTAGGGCCATAAAAGAGAAAGAAAGCATTGGTTATGGAAAACTCTGCTATGGGATCTCCTTCCGCTCCTTCAGCCAATAGCCTTTAAGATGCCAGCCCACCTTGGAAATCAGTGTGGCGGTTTCTCAGAAAATTCGGGATCAACCTACCC